>JAIUZE010016577.1:0-54640 GCA_022085475.1 Heliosperma pusillum | reverse complement strand
GAAAGATCGGGTCATGTTCGGGTCGGGTCGGGTCTAATCAGGTTTCGGGTCACATTTGGGTGTTGTAGTTCGGGTCAATTTCGGGTCACGGGTCGGGTCATTCGGGTCGGGTCAATCGGGTCGGGTTGCTTTTGCCAGGTCTACCTGGAATACCAGCACCCCTGGAGAAGGCGGCCCAGGAGAGCTATGCTGATTCCCCTTTCATCGACGACATAGCCCTTGTCAGCGTACCCAAAGGATTCAAGCCCCCCACCATGGCTCTGTATGATGGAACAGCTGACCCCCTGGACCACATCAACCAGTACAAGCAAAAGATGATGGTAGTCACAGCAACCGGGCCCTTGAAGGAAGCCTGCATGTGCAAGGGGTTCGGATCCACGCTTTCGGGAGCAGCACTGCAGTGGTTTGTGAGCCTACCCAATGGACGGATCAGTTCGTTCGCCGACCTGGTGAATGCCTTCAATCAGAAGTTCGCAAGCAGCCGGAAACCTGAAAAACAAACCAGTGACCTGTACCGGTTGGTACAAAGGCAAGAAGAATCAACACGGGACTTCCTGAACCGGTTCAATAGAGAAAAAGTCTCCATTCCCCGGTGTGACGTAGCAACGGCGATCGAAGCATTCCGGCAAGGGCTTCATCAGGACTCTGACCTGTACAAAGACATTACTAAATATCCCTGTGCAACCTTCGAGGACGTCCAGGCAAAGGCAATGGCAGCAATCCGGCTGGAGGAGGACGAATCCAGAAGGGACCTCTACGACAATGATAGGTACAGCAGGAAGGCAAACACTGATATGAGGCACGAAAGATCAAAACCCTACAGCCGGAACAACATTTACAAAGTGACAGGAGACAGCGATTGGAGGAATGATCCAAATCTTCCTACCAAGGTAAGCGAATATGGGTTCTCTACAGGTCTTGCAGGATTACTAAAGGCACTCCGGGAACTAGGCGGACGCGTAAAATGGCCCAAAAAGACAACTGGAAGGGAGCCGGACAGGAGGGATGGAAGCAGGAAATGTGATTTCCACAATGACATCGGGCACAACACCGAAGATTGCGTAGGATTAAGGAAGGATGTGCGGCACTTCCATAAAGTCGGCTTACCTGGACCACCTACTACCTAGGGGGACAAGGTCTAATAAAGTCAACGCTACTGAACAGGTTCTGCCCTCTCCCCCTCCTTTGTGCTCTAGAATTGTGAATGTTATTACAGGAGGTTCAGAACTATGTGGATTGACCTACTCCGCCGCTAAGCGACACGCAACTGAGAAAAAGGGAGACAAACCCGAGACATCCTGCAGAATACAACGCCTGGACCTCCCATCAGTAACCTTCGAGGAAGCAGATGTACACGAAGTGGGGGAGCATCATGATGCCTTAGTGATCAGTCTCTCCATAGGGAATTGCCTGGTAAAGAAGATCCTCATTGATACCGGAAGCTCAGTAAACCTCATCATGCTGGAAACGCTGAGAAACATGGGCTTCGACAAGAAAGACTTGTCCTAAAGGACAGTCCCCCTGGTGGGTTTCAGCGGAGAAACCAAACGATCACTTGGAGAAATCACAATTCCTACCTTCGCAGGAGGAATCAACAAACAGGTAAGTTATCTGGTTATAGATGGTCCTGCAACTTACAATGTAATTCTTGGCAGGCCGTAGATCCATGAGATGCGTGCGATACCCTCAACATACCATAAGTGTATAAAGTTCCCCACACCTTGGGGAGTACAGGAAATACGAGGAGACCAAGAGGAGGCACGCACCTGTTACAAGGATGCCCTTAAAACCACAACATGCCCGCCGGCATAACAATTACTGAGCCAGTACATCCAGGAGGAATACCTAGAGCCACCCCAGGTCGAACTGGACGAGGTGAACCTGGATGCGTTGCACCCGGAGAGGAAAATATTGATTGGGTCCGACTGCACAGGTGATATCCGCCAAAACTTACTTCGTCTATTACAGACTAACATAGATTGCTTTGCGTGGTCCCATGATGATATGACAGGCATAGATCCAGCGGTTATCACACACCGCTTGAACGTAGACAGTAGCTACCGACCCGTCCAGCAGAAACGGAGGAAGTTCGCCCCCGAACGTAACCAAGTGATCAACCAGGAGGTAGACAGCCTGCTGTCTGCAGGCAAGATCAGGGAAATAAAGTATCCCGAATGGTTATCCAATGTAGTGGTGGTACCAAAGAAAAATAACAAATGGAGGGTATGCGTGGACTTCACGGACTTGAATAAGGCGTGTCCAAAATACTTGTTCCCACTACCGCACATAGATGCCATGGTGGATGCCACAGCAGGACACGAAATGCTAACCTTCCTGGACGCCTGAAGTGGGTACAACCAAATCAAGATGCACCCAGAAGACCAGGAGAAAACCGCCTTCAGGACGGAACGAGGGCTATATTGCTACAATGTCATGCCGTTCGGCCTGAAAAACGCAGGTTCCACCTACCAACGGCTGGTCAATAAGATGTTCAAGGATCAAATAGGGAAAACCATGGAAGTCTACATAGATGACATGGTGGTAAAATCAAAGGAGGCCACCCAGCATACAACCCACCTGGAAGAAACTTTCAAAACCCTGAAGGAGTATCATATGAAGCTCAACCTCCTAAAGTGTACATTCGGTGTCTCCGCTGGCAAACTCCTAGGATACATGGTGACGCAAAGGGGGATTGAGGCCAGCACGGAGCAAATACGAGCTATACTCTAGCTGGAATCCCCCAGAAAACCTAAAGACGTACAAAGACTGACAGGGAGGGTGGCCGCCCTAAACAGATTCATCTCCAGATCTTCTGACAGATGCCGCCTCTTCTACGACGTTCTCAGAAAGAACCAGCGGTTCGACTGGAAGGAAGAACACGAGAAAGCCTTCAAAGATCTGAAAAGCTACCTCAGCACGCCCTTACTGCTTTCCAAACCAGAATCAGGAGAGCAGTTGTACCTGTACCTATCCGTTACAGAAATGGCGGTCAGCGCCGTACTTGTGCGGGAACACCAGGGGGCACAGCAGCCAGTATACTACGTCAGTAAGTCCTTACTCCCTGCAGAAACAAGGTATGTACCCCTTGAAAAATTAGTTCTAGCCTTGGTTACAACATCTTATAAACTGCGCCCCTATTTCGAAGCGCACACAGTCGTGGTAGTTACAAACCATCCCCTAAAAGCCATCATGAGTAAACCAGAACTATCGGGAAGGATGGCAAAATGGTCCGTTCACCTGAGTGGCTACGATCTCAAGTTTGAGCCGCGAACAGCAATAAAGTCACAAGCCTTGGCAGACTTCGTATCAGACTTCAGCCCGACCCTGCAGACCCAGGTAGAACAAGATATCTTGGTTCTGGAGGAAGGTAAGGAGGAACAAAGGTGGACACTACATGTAGATGGGGCCTCAAATATGAAGGGGACAGGAGTTGGCCTGGTCCTCAGATCCCCACATGGGGACGTCATTGTACAAGCAGTACGGTGCGAATTCAAGGCGACCAACAACGAGGCAGAATACGAGGCGCTAATTCTAGGGCTGCAACTAGCCCTAGACTTAAACGTGCAGAATATAGAGGTATGTAGTGATTCTTTACTTATTGTTAATCATATAAATGATTCATATGCAGCAAGGGATTCAAAAATGATGGACTACCTAAAGGTAGCCAAAGAGCGAGCAGGGCGCTTCGTAGCGTTCTCCCTAAAACAGATACCCAGGGACCTAAACGTCGAGGCAGACGCCCTGGCCACCCTGGGAGCAACTTTCAAACCAGGTACGATCTCCACAATACCCATAGTACATGTACTGGAGCCCGCAATACGGAAAGAATCACAGGAGGACGGCAAGCAAGAAGAGAAGGCATGGACAGCTCCCAAGGCAGAAATCCTCTGCGCGGCCAGCGGCACAGAGGAGGACATCGACTGGCACAAGCCATATCATGACTGGCTGCAGGACGTGCAGGACGACATCCTGCCAGCAGACAGAAAGGAGGTAAGAAGTTTCAAAATGAAAGCTTCGAGATTTGTATTAATCGATAACATCTTATTCAGGAAATCCTTGGCGGGTCCATACCTACGATGCCTAAAGGGTGAGGAAGCACGCTCAGTCATGCATGACCTCCACAGTGGAGAATGTGGAAATCATGCAGGGGGCAGAAGCCTATCCAACAAAGCACTACGACAGGGGTACTTCTGGCCAACCATGCGCAAAGATGCAATACAGTACGTCAAAAGATGCGATGCATGCCAAAGGCACGCAACAGTTCGCCACCAACCCGCAGAACCCCTACACCCTGTAATCTCCCCCTGGCCCTTCATGAAGTGGGGGATGGACATAGTAGGAAAACTACCAAGAGCAGCGGGGAACAAAGTCTTCATGCTAGCAATGACAGACTACTTCTCCAAATGGATTGAGGCAGAAGCATTTCCCCAGGTAACGGAAAAACAAGTCATTTCATTCATTAAGCGTAATATAATATGCAGGTTCGGCATACCCTCGGAAATCGTATGCGACAATGGATCCCAATTTATATCAGGAAGAACAAAAGCATTTTGCGACAGGTGGAACATCTCGCTACATAAATCCACCCCCAGAAACCCTCAGTCCAACGGTCAAGCAGAATCCAGTAACAAAATAGAGATGGACAACTTGAGAAAGAGACTGGAAGAAATAGGGGGTAGATGGGCAGACGAGCTTCCACTAGTCCTATGGTCTGACAGAACAACACCCAAGGTGACCACAGGGCAGACCCCATTCGGCTTAGTGTACGGGGCAGAGGCGGTGATACCCTCAGAAGTCAGAATCCCGACACAGAGGTACGGTTGCATCACTGAGGATAGAAACCAGGTAGAAATGGCGAACAACCTAGACACAGTAGACGAGCTGCGATCCAGCGCGGCTATACGACTGACCGCCTATAAACAGACCGCCGCCAGAAGTTACAACAAGAACGTGAGGATCAGGGTCCTCCAGGTAGGGGACCTGGTTCTACGGAAGGTATTCCAGAACACCAAAAACCACCAGGCCGGAAAATTCACTTACAATTGGGAAGGACCTTACCAGGTCGAAAACATAGTAGGTAACGGAGCCTACCAACTTATCACCATGGAGGGACAACCCATTCACAAACCTTGGAACATTGTTCACCTAAAGAAATACAACATCTAGGGACGCGGCCTAGATCACTACAAACAGCAGGTACTGCCAGGAGAAGAGCTACCCCACAGGTTAGACACAACTTTCTTTCTTTCTTTATTTCTTTCTTTCTCCCAAAATTTTCCTTTTTACAAAATTTTGTGCTGTTTTCCAAAAATTTCCACTTTCTTTCTTTTTGTGCTTTTTTCTGACTACCCTACCTTAAGGTTAAAAAAAAAAATCCTGGGGGTACTAGGAGCACGCATACATATTTTTGGTTCTAGGAGCACAAATATTTTTCGTTTTTTTTTAGTATGGCCTAAACCCTGGGGGTACTCAAGAGCCTACTAGACTAACCTCCTGGCAGTCCAAAGTAGAACAGGACGAGCAATACCTCACCTCTACAGGAACAACAGCGTGCGCCTGGACGAAAGGAAACCGTTCGTAGTATTCCATCAGGGCAACCAGACCCCAGCACCAGCAAAGGCACCACAACATAGCGTGGCACTCAAATGCAAGGGCAAACAAATCCCCAGAGCCACCATCTAAAGTCTTGCCGGCCCACACCCGCAGTGCATTCCCCACAAGTTCAATGCACTCCCAACAAAGAAAAGCGCGCCACACACAGTAAGTCACCAACAAACGCATTCAAAACTAAAAACCCTAACCAAGGGGCATAATATCTTACAAGCAAAAGATAAAAACAAATGTTCAAAACAAGAGGCCCCACAGGCTACAAACCACAAAACAACAACATTAACTACGAACACTTAATCTGCTGCAGATAAAGAAGCATCAGGAGGAACGCCAACATCCCCTGCTGCAGGCATATCTCCTTCTGCAGACACAGCATCTACTGCAGGAACATCTTCATCAGCAGGAGCCCTTCCCTCCACTGGGGCAGCCCATCCTGTAGGAACGGCCCATTCGGCAGAAGTCTCTTCCCCAGCTGGAACGTTCACTTCAGCAGGAACCGTCCCAGACGCCAAAGTAGCATCTGGCCCCTGAGAGCACCCCGCTCCCTCCTCGCCATCAGAGGCCTCCATGTCGCCTAGGATGCTCAAGTCAGGCTTGGACGGGAAAGCTTCCGCAAACAGGCGTTCCTCCTCCTTCTCCAGGTCCCACTCCAAGTGTTGCCCAGCCTGGAACTCCTTGATGCGTTGGATCTTGGACTCCCATGTGGCATAGAGCAAGGAGTACAGGAGAAGCTTCTTCAGAGCGAGGGCCTGACCTTCAGCAGCCTTGAGACCCGCGATGAGAGAGTAGTTGACCTCCTGGGTACGGGCCAGCTGATCTTGAGCTGCCTTCTTTTCGCCCGTAGCATCTGAAAGCTGAGACTGCAGGGCCGCATTCTGCCCCTTGAAATTATTCACCTCCTTCATCAGGCGGGCTACCTCCTTTTTAAAGAAAAGGCTCCTTTGTAAACTCTGAAAGAAGCACGAGCACACATTAGGCTAAGCCACCCGATGAGAAAAGCTGAAACGAACAAGGAGATCATTCTTACCATAAAATCCGCCTCCACGGCATTGCTCAGCAACTCTTGAAGAGGCTGGGAGGCAAGTAAGCGATTAGGCCCTGGAAGTAGAAGTTGTTCTAACTGAGGCCACAAGGGGCTATCAGAACTATTCCCATAACCCCTGGGAAAACGGAGAAGATTGGTGGTGCCAGGAACGGGAGGCCGAGGATGCGCAGAGGATTGAGGTGAAGCAAAACTAGGAACAACAGCCGGCTTAGGAGTCACACCAGTGGCCCTCTTAGGGTCTGATTGAGATCCAGGAGGGGTGAGTCTCCGCTTCCTCCTCTCCATCACTGAGTCTAGGGAAAATGAAGATCGAACTGCAAAAGCAACAGAAGCCCAGAGGTCAGGGAGTATGTCAGAAGGAACAACAGAGGTCCAACTAAGGGGCAAAAAGGTACCTGACGACATTGATGGTTGCTCTTGGTTATGTCCGGCAGTATGGTGGGATTCCCCTTCTGATTCAATGTCCTCCTCGATGCCTTCTTCCTCCTCACTGTCAACCCTCAGCGGATCCTCCGACGTACCGACTATTTTGCCTTCCAGAAGGAGCGGAAATGTCCTTTCGCAGGGAGGCAAGTTGAAGAACTTAGTAAGCACGGCGAAATCTGTAGTGGGAGCAGGTTGAACCAAATCTGAAAAGAAAAGCAAGTAAGACGGGTGAGTCGGAAAATAGAAGAAAGAGAGCAGCCACGAGAAGTACCTGCCACCAGACACCACTTATCAAACAGGTAGTCGGGGGTGGGAGTAATGGAACTAATTTTCACGAAAACAAAGCGCTTGAACCACCCATCATCCCTCACTTTAGGAGGAAGGAATATCGCGATATTCTTGGAATCACGAGCACGGAGGGTCACCAAACCATGGCCCAAAGACCGGTAGGTATACAGGGTCGTAAACTCTCCAAAACCCATGTTTAATTGATGATTCTTATCTAGAGTGCACAAGGAAATCAGGACTCGCCATGCATGAGGCATAACTTGGCAAGTCGCTAGTTTGTTAAAGGCCAGAAACCTCTGAATCAAGAGAGGCAAAGGGAAGACTAAACCCAAGAGAAATGGGTAATCAAAAAGGCATGCCCAACCTGGACGGCGGAAGTCGGCGCTCTCGCCGAACAGGGGAAGGTGGATCTCAACACCTTCGCCCAGACCGAACCACCTCCTTATTTCCGAGAGGTCAGTGTGGGAATAGCATGAATCACTCGAATACTGCTCACGGAGGATTCCCGTGGGAGTGAAGACGTCGGGGTCGGGCGAAGGGGAAGACGGAGATGGGGGAGAGTGGGGGTGATCTAAATTCTCCATAACGAAGATAGAAGTAGTACCTGGGGCGGCGAGAATGGCGAAAGAGAGGGGTATGAGAAAATAGTGGAGAAGTCAAAGAGAATGAAGGGTTATTTGTAGAAAAGAGAGAGGAGGGAGTTGTGAGGTGACAGTTGGGAGAAGGAAATAATGGGGGTGAACGGTTGGAGAAAGTGGTTATTGGGGAATATGAGAGAGGGGGGGTAGTTGGTAGGTTAGTAAGGGAAGTTATTTGATGGGACATGACCCCTAGTGGAAGAAATTACCATCATTACGGCAAGAGCAATGAATGTCAATTTCTTGGGGGTAATTGTTTGGGTAATTTTCAGTCAAAATTTAGTGGACCACGTGGCAGTCCGTAGTTGGAGCAAAATAGGAGGTGCGGATTGATGACTCAGCAGATGGAACAAGGAAACACATTACAACCTCCAATCAGGAATCAGCCAGGGGGAACCAGAAGGAGTCAAATAACAAAGCCCCCAAAAATAGGGAAGTTGAGGGATTTTAGGAACTGGAGTTGGAGGCCAAAGGTATGGTAAATTAGGGTTAGAAAGAGCTTATAAAAGGGAGAAATACAAGTGGAAGAGGGGGCCATCACATATTATCATATCCATACTTAATCTCCTGCATTATCACGGCACAAAACTACAAGTTTATTGTAACTTTTCCTTTACGTTCTCGCTTACTCCCATACAAAGAATTCATAGCATAATATTTGGCGGGATTCCGACTCCCCCCGCGGTTTTTCCCAATTTGGGTTTCCGCGTCACCAATTCTCTTGTGTCTATTTCTTTATTACGTTGGTTTATTTTCTTTTTTACTGCTTACGTTATTCCATCATCATAATTGATAGCTAATCTAGTTGATCATTTTGACCCGACCCTAACAATATATCACCCGGTAGATTTTTTACCAAAACAGTAATCTACCCATTGTATTAAATCGTGGAGTAGTCATCGCGAAAGGCGCTAATGGTCTTAAGTCCTAACTCTCTTTACGGTTCTGTACTACAATCCGATATGCATGTCCAATGTCTCAATTTATTAGGGCTTGTTTTTATATCGATATTCTACGATGTATGGAGTATTGATTTAGTATCGCCTTCACTAGCCCGTGACCAAGTAGCGTCAATATCGACGGTACTCGACTATTGGACAAATACTGGTTATATATAATGGCAACCCTTTTCTGGAAAATAAGAGCGAATAAAGTTGAGAATTGCCACCAGATTTAATATTTTACTGATACAAGTATACAAGTATTTAAAGAGAAGTTGAGTATATTTTACTGATAGTATTTGTCAACTAAATACACTGAGTTAAAGGGCTGTCATAGAGTTGAGTTAATGCAGTGATTAATGTTAAATCGAGTTAATTTGTCAACTTTCCCAAGTTCTAGATATACAGACAGTAACGTGAAAGAATTGATTACGTACGTAAAATCGTAAATGCCGCATAATAAACATTATCAAGTGGTTAATTGTCAAAATAAACATTTTACCCACTTGCTTGTTTTGACTTTAGACAGTAGTTCAGTTTAAAGGTTATTTAAAGGAAAATAAGATGGCGCCACCGGGTGATACTGAAATTAGGCGCCACCGGGGGCAAAATAATAAATTCCTTAAGGTTTTTCAATATCCTCTCCCAAATTTTGAATTTCAAAGATATAAAAGTAAAGGGTATTTTAGTAAATTAAAATGTTATAACAAATTGTTCAGTATTGAGAAATTTGTTTCACAACAAGCACTTTATTTGGCAACTTTGTAGGCATTTCTCAACAAACGTAAGAATGATTAATATACACAAACAGGTGCCTTTGACCCATTAATATACATGATCGACAAACATTTCAAAACAAGCTAAGTATAATCTTATGCCCAATTCTCAGCTCTTAAATTTTGCAGGAGTAGTGCACTAGTGCAAGTCAATACACACGCTATTCAGGGTAAAGTCGGATCGGCTGATATGAACCATGTATATATATGTGAATTAGTTAACTGTAAGTCTGCTTAAAATTAACGCTCCGTGATGAACCACAAAACTACAATCGTTAATACGGAACTCAAATTAATGCTAATGTAGATCATCAAATGATCAATATCATGAAGTATTTATCTTACAGTCAAATCATATAAGAAATTTTAATATTATATTGTGTACGGAGTATAATATGTTTTGTCGGGACGTGAATACTTTTTGTCGGGACGACGTGACGTTAAAATTTGAGTTTATATATGTTTTTTCGTTGTTAATGGCGGAAAAAAGGTTGTTAATGGTGGAAAATAAGCCTGTGTTTTTTTTGTTAATCTTTAAGTTAAGACATGATGAAGATGAAGTAATGAAGTAGACGAAACTATTGATAAAAAAACATTGTCCTGACATTCATTGCTCAAAATTACATTCTTATTCTTAATTAAGTTGCGCAAAATTGAAAACTAAATGATTATTTTATTATTTTTCCTTTTTGATTAACTAGGGTGATACCGAGATTCAGTATCACCCGGTGGCGTCCTATCGCTTTCCTTATTTAAATTCTAGGTAAATTCTTATTTATAAATAAACATGTTCATCGAAAAAAAAAAGGAAATTAAATGGATAAATGAGATACGGAGTAAAAAGCAAAATGTCTACTAAAAAAAGGAAAGATCATTTGTTAATTATTTGTTACGGAGTATATTGTCTTTCTTAAAACACAAAAGAAAAGTGTTTAGACCATGTTAATTCTTTGTTATAGCGTCTTATCTTAAAAAGAAAAGAGTTAGGCAATGTTATTACCGAGGCTTCTATTTTTTTTTTTGGAGCAAATTATTGAGGCTTCTCTTTGTTGCAATACGTTTTTGAAAAACAGGGGAGTCTCAAATAATTTGGAGGCTCTAAACAACAATTAAATGAACGTCTTTCAATTCTTCAAAGACGTTATATTTACTTTGTCCATAGTAAATAAAAAGTTAAAATTTATATTTCGTTTCTTAAAATTAGGAAAATAATATAGAATTTATATTTCGTGTCTTAAAAACTGGAACAAAGGGAGTGCTTACGATATGTAATATGAAATTTTATAGTAAGCACTCCTTTTGTCCATAGTAAATAAAAAGTTAAAATGTTATATTTCGTGTCTTAAAATTCAGAAAATAACATGATATTTTAATTAATTGGAATCATAAAGGGAGGAAAGTGGAGCAAATAATTAATTGGAGTTTATTTTCACAGTACGAATTTTACTCATTTTAGTACATTTTGTATCAAACTTTCCATTTCACTACCCTTGCCTAAAAAAATCAAACTTAATTCTCTCTACCTTTCTCTCTACTATTAGATCCAATTTTCTTCTACCTCCTTCAAATTATTCAATTATGAATGATTATTATTCGAATGTAGAACATATATCTAATTCACTAAACCATAATTAATAATCAAATTTACTCTTTGTTATAGTTTGTATTTTTTTTTAATTAAGTTTTTGTTTAAATTATTTATGATTAATTGGGGCAGCAAAGTAAAAGATTGAATTAGGGCTGGAAGCCAGCATAATCAAAAGTTAGCGCATCGGCTTGTCTTCACTAATCAAGGGCCACATACATATGCATTACAATTAATGATCTGCCAAATACAAAGTCATAGTCCATGTCAAATATTTGCACATGTGCGGTCACGATATGATATTTGGTGGTGGTATTAGGCGCGAGAAACGACAGGTTATTGAGGTTGGTGGTGCGGTCGGTATTAAATGCCGGTAGTGAAGGCCAGTGGTGAGCGCTGGTCGGTTGTGGTGTAGTTGGATGATTGGGTGGAGGGAGGGGCGGTTGCTTTACCGGACATGTTCTTTTTTAATAATTTGTCTATGTAGTACATGAGTAAGAAGTTGAGAGGGAAAATGAGGAGGGGCAATTTGGTCAAATGTGTACTAAAATGAGTGAAATGTGATATCGTTATCAAGTATTGTTGAATTTTCTAAATATATACTCCATGATAAATAAACGCAGTTTAATTTACGCAGTACGTTTTTTACTCATCTTAGTACATTTTACTCAATACTTTCCATTTGATACCCTTTACTCATTTGAGTAAGAAAAAGCATTAAAACAATTTCCCCAATTCCTCACCATCAATCCAACTTCTCAAATAAATCAATTTCTTCTAAAATGACTGCAAATTTTAACATAGAAAACTTATTTAATATGTTAATTGTAAATCGTTGAAACGGATTGGTTTTTTCCCCTCATAATATCAATAATTTATTGTTCGTTATGCGGTTTTGGATTAACTACAGTTTTGTGGTGGGAAGTGTGTGGCGCCACAATAGGGATGAGTGAAGGGTGGCGGCGCTGACAGGAGGCCGCAACAAGGGATGGGTTTGAGCGACGGTAGCCAGACGAATGTACGGGATGGTGTGAGCAGGGACTTGGGGTGGTGGGATACTGGATGTAGGGTGGTGGTTGATGTTGGTCGGCTGACGGTGGTTGTGAGTGAACGACGATGTAATAGGCTGGTGAGGGTGGTAGGGGGTGGTTCAGAGGCAACTAGTGGCGGTGGCGGGGTGTAGTACGTGAATTCGAGTTTTATTTTCAAAAGTTTCTCTCTAGTACAAAAGGATGGTAAATGACAAGGGTAAAATTGTCAGATGTGTACTATAATGAGTAATATATGTACTGCGAAAATCAATACCCTAAATAAAATGTATAAATTCTAAATATCGTTTATTTAAGTAATCCATATGCTTTTTTATCATCATAGCTAAACGATAGCTTTTGTCATTCTAAATATAGCTAATTGTTCGGATTGGACCGAAGACCAAAACCTACAAAAATGTGGACTGAAGATCGAACCTAAAAAAATTTGGTCCAATTTCAGTCCAGTCCAAATGGTCCGGTCCAATTCATTTTTCCGATACGGATCTAAAGTTGCTTAGCGCTACTCCATGCCCCAAAGGGACAAAAGGGTGAATGGGTGGGTTGTAAATTGTAATTAAGATAACCAACAAATAAATTCTAATAATTTGCACATACATTTTATGTTGTAAGTTATCGTATTTGACAACCCGTATAAAATTGAATAGTATTAATAATACACGAATATTAAGAAACAATCTCCTAAATATACCAGTTGGAAAAGTGTACAAATCTAAAAAAAATTCTAATTCTAACAAAAAATTGTAAATAAATAATTATCTCCTAATTCTGATGGAAAATTATAAATAAGTACTTTTAATTTTCTAATTCCAATAAAGAAACTTTAAATAACTAATTATTTCCCATTTTAATAGAAAAATTATAAATAATTAATTTTAATTTTAATTTTAATCATAAAACGGTCTTTAAACAATTTATTTTATTATTTTATTTTTACCGTCTAAAAAAAGTTGAAGACTAACACGTTGCTTGGAAAAAAAAGCCTATAACCTCAGCCAATGAGAGGCGTGAAAGCACGTCATCTAACTCATACAATTATACAAAACTCCAAAAAAAAAAAACAATTTAATTCCATCGTATAATTTCTTCCCCAAATTTCTGGGGTACATACAATATTCAAACATCAAATTTGGTGGTTTTAACAGTCAAAATAAATCAATCAATAAAAAAATGCATTCATTTGGGTATCGAGCAAATGCACTGCTAACATTAGCAGTCACTGTTCTTGCATTCATGTGTGCTGTCGCTTCTTTTTCCGATACTTTTAATCACCCTGATCCTTCTGTTGATATTAAGGTCTTTTTTTTTAGTTTACTTTAATTCAATTTGATTTAGGGTTTTTATCTGATTTGGGGATTTTTCTGTTTTTGTTTGATGAATCAGGTTGTTAGCTTCAACAGGTTTATCAAATCTAAAGATGGCAATGAAGGGGTAAGTTTATATCTTTGTTAATTTGTGAATTGGGAATTTTCTAGGGTTTTGATTTCTGGGTTTTTCTACTTCAGTTGAGAATATTTATGGGTATTTGATTGATTTATTATTTGTGGATGATTGGGTTGATTGAATGACGTAATTTTGCTGCTGAAATTTACTTATTGGTTGATGCCATATTGCGGTACCGTTCGATATGCAAATGGTAGTGGATTTTGTCAGTAAGGTGTAGCATAATTTGATGATGAACTAGGTAGAGAATTTTACAGGAATTCAGCCTGAAATTTTTTAGCTTTGGTGAATGATTACAGTTGATTAGGATACGTGTTTTTAGTCGACCTTGGAACTATTGAGCTGCCGAGCCCTTCCTAAACACGCAAAATCATTAATCGTTTCCCGGTTTTCCCCCCTATTGTTTACTCTCAGGTAGAGTACCACACCCGGAAAACTGAGAAACCCATGATTTAATATAGGGTATAAGGTCTTCCCTGTTGATACTATCATAATGCTTATTCTGCATAGTCAGTTTATTATATTTTGTATTTTTGTTTTCACTTAAATTATCTGTTTTTTTTTCTTAAGAGTTTATCTTAAGCCAGTCTTAAGCTATAGTGAGATTTTTCGAGATGTGAATCATAACCCAGTAAAGGTATGCCCTTGGATTCGACTTTTCTTTCTTATATTAAGAATTCTATAGTTATAGGGAGCTCGAGTTACTGAGACTCTTAGTGGTGCGGTATCAGTTGTGTTGTGAGATGCGAGTTTGGTATTGAATATTTGTTTTGCATAACAGGAGTAAATTGAACTTTGAAAGCATATCTCTATACTCTTGCAACATTTTTTATTATTGAAATTCTTTAACCGTATTTGCTCCATTGATAGAAAGTTTGCTCATTTATTTTCTTGGGAAAAGTTGTAAATCACTACCTATAACGGTGTAGAATATGTTCATTGTTAAGTGAGGGGTTTTCTTGAGGAGTAGTTGTCTAAATGTCATGGCAGGGCTGGACTTGGAGGTTTTTTTGGGGTGTACTGTGTTGATGGTTCAAGAATGATTCATGGTAGCTGATTTTAAGTCAAGTTTGGGACACTAAAGCTTTATTGTTGTATGGTCTATGGTATGTTGTCGCTTTGTCAGTGGGATGTCAAAGGCTGGTACATGTGTACTGTCTCGGTTGTACAATTGACGTTGTTATGGTTTATTCGGTTGTACAATTGTCCTCTTTTCTCTGTCTTATCATCAGTAGAGCAGTGACTGAACTGCTAACTAGTCAGAGTTTTGAAATTGTCAGTTTCTAACCTAATTTACCTAGTACAGTAACCTCTTTTGGATCTACCTCTTCCCCCTTCATTCTGTTGTACAATCCTCATAGCTCATGTATCTGGTGTTGATACCAGCTTGGCACTGTCTCCTGTCTCCTGCCTTCGGGTCTCTAGTTTTCTGTTTCTGTTTTTTTTCCCTTCTAAATGATTGGTTTTCACTAAATGTTTGTGTAATTTTCCTAAATTCGTATTGTTTGATTGGTTTCTTATATCTTTCCAAGAAGTGCCCCCATTTAATCCCCATAATAAGATTTGATTTTTTCTTGATGCTAATCTCTACTATTTTCTGCTCATGGCCTAGATAGCCCTCAGCTAAAATAAAAGAAGGATAGTTTCTCATACTCATTTCGAATTTGTCATCCTACCATCTTCCAGTTGGAGTTTGATGTAGCTCTTTAGTGGACGCTTGACATCAATAGAACCCTTACTCTTATAATTTGTTCAAAGGAACCAATGTGTTATGTGTTTTAGTAATCAATCTGGTGTTTTCCATATTTGTTTTCTCATCAGAGGGGAGGCCATAGATTCTTTCCCAAAAGGGGGTCAAGGAAGGGTGTTTCCGTTTTTGTTTGTTTTGCAACAGTTTTTTCCTGCCGTCAATTACATTTAAAACTAGAACATGCCACTATTTTTTTCCATTCTTCAGTATCCGATTCTTATCTGTGATTTTTGGGAACCAGACTTGGAGAATTTTGTAAGATGTCACTTTCTGCTTTGTTTTCCTCTACTCGGCATAGCAGTTCTTCATATTAATTAAATATTATTCGTGTCTATTGTCTGCCGATAAGTGAGAGATTTGTTGATGGAGTGTCTGTTTCCTTTTATTTTGGACACCATGCAAGCGCCTTTCACCATCTGAATTATTCTTTTGTATGTGTTTTCACACGTCTTGTTCAGATATACGAGTACTTGCAGTGCCAGATGAAACAGATGTCGTGTGTTTGACTATGTTTAAAACATTTAAGTTGCATGCGGATATGATCAAACAAGTGTCTTGACAAATTCTGTAAACACATACATGATTCATTTTGTAAAATATTGGAATTATATCCTAATATCCTAACTTCTTGCTAAATAATATATGTAGAATATTTTTGGTATAGAATTAGATTAATATTATAAACTCATGATTTAGGTCGCAACTTTGCAGAAGGAAAAACAATCAACAAAAGTTGAATGAGTTTTTGCTTATTTAGACTACTCATGTTCCATGCACCAACAAAGAAGTAAAAAAAATTAAATTCCTAGCTTTCGTTTTAATCAGGCTCTTGCCCACCCCATTGCCTCTCCTATTATTCATTATTTTTCTTTATTACATCCTCTTACTTTCACCTAGTTTAATATAAGGATATCAGTCAAGCGTCGGTGTCATGTATGTGAGTCTGATATTGGCTTGTCATTCACGTGTCTTGTATCTGGTCAGCAGCTTACCGCGCAGGACACAACACGATGGCTAAATGCAATGTGTAAGAATCATGGGTTAGATGAAATCTCTGAAGTTTACTAGTTCGAGTTGATTACTAGGGTACTGAGTAGTGAGTAAAGGATAAAGACCGTACTAGAAACAAAGGACCTGGTAAAAAACTTGCTCCTACTCATTGGAATCACAACTTGTTTCAAAATTTTCCTCACATATTTTGTCAAATGTTGCACTTCCAAGGAAATAGTGTGAGTAGCTAATATTGCCAGAGTAAAGCAAAAGTGGAGTGATAGAAGAGATGCCTTGTAGAAACGTAGGACACCTAGCATTCCGGTAGGAAGTCAAGTTGTATAGAGTTCTCTAACTGCTGATCAGGCACCATCAATTTTCTGTCTTTCGAAATATTGTCGATGTTTTATGTAATGCCGTTTGAATATTAAAGACGGAAATGTATAAGTTGTAATTGTTTCGATTCTTTTATTGAAGGTGAGCATGAAGCTAAAAGTTGCAGCAGATTTGCAGTCATTGTTTACTTGGAATACCAAGCAGGTGAAATTTCACACTTTCTATATTTTTCTTTTGTTGATATATTTCAGTCATGTGCGGTTTTTTTTCTCCAGAATATATCCACATCGCCTTGAGTCTTTTAGTTTATGTATTTGTGGTCATCTCCCGTACAATTCGTGTGGATACACTTTTTTTGTTTTTTATCGTCCCTTGAAGGCCATATCTACCAAAGAGCAGTCTGGTGGATTGGCGATTGTTCTCACCTTTCCTTTTTTCATATTCTTGAAAGCATTTATTTATGATGGGACTTGTGAGGCACATACTGCAATAATCTTTATGAAAACGGCAGAGTGCTATCTTAATCTACGTTATTTTGACACTTCAATTTGGCAGTGTGTCGTGTGTCCAACAGCACATTGACACTCTTACATGACACAATACTTTGACACTTCATTTTAGACCAAACATGTAACTTTCGCAAGAGCTGTGGCCCGACACACAATATTATGTTGCATCTAACCCTTGCAACAGAATCAGTAACATAGATTTTAATACTAAATGCTTCTACAATTATTCCCTACAGGTCTTTGCCTTTGTTGCTGCTGAGTACGAAAGCCCAACAAATGCACTGAATCAGGTATCTACATACTTCCCTGTATCTCGTGATTTTGTGATTTGGCATCTGTTTTCTTTGTTGACATGCACGTTTGTGATGTTTTAGCTGGTGCCAAACTATTGTCTAGAAAGTTGAAGCCTTGAACATCAATATATAGCAGAACACACTAAATATGGTTTTTGTCATCAGAACTTTGGCTGCTCGTAAGCTGCAGTCTGGATTGTTACAATCTATGTTTCTAATGCTTCTGTTAGCATGGGAGTTAAAAACTCCCTTTGGCTATACCTGCCAAACTGCTTAAACTTTCAAGCTCAGTTTTGATGTTTTAATTTTTAAATCTGTGTCCTACTATTTCTTTTGGGAACAGATTTCTCTATGGGATGTAATAATACAATCACGAGAAGACGCTGTGATCCGGGCGACTTTCAGAAACAAGTACCCGTTATTTGACCAGGTAAGCCTTTTCATCAAAATGTGTTGCCTTGGGTCTCCTGGTGGTTTGAACCACAACAACAATAACAAAGCCTCAACGGATATAAAACGGTTTCCTGTGGCCGCAATTCAGAATTTTGTCTCAAATTGCTATTGCTTTAAGCAATACCATGGTTACATCAGACACCACACCCTCTTTAAAGTGTCATGTATCTTCCTCCGTTTTTTTTTCTTTGTTCCATTTGATTACCATTTTGGTAAAGTCAGCTGCCTTGACTCTTGAGCACATGAGTTGGTCCTTAAAATAAGTGGATGGAGTATATTAGTTATTTGCCATTACAAAAACATGCCAATAATATATTCGTATACAATGTTTTGGGACGGTCTAAAATGAAAGTAAACAATCAAACGGAATAGCGAATACGGAGTACTTGTTAATATTGGAAGAATGTTTTGTGCGTTATGTCTTAAAGAGGGCACGGTTATCTTGATTGATGAGGTTCTTGATCATATTACAGGGTAGCAATTTGCGAGGCAAGCAGTTCAACTTGACATTGCACTGGCACGTGATGCCGAAGACTGGAATGATGTTTACAGGCAAAAGAGTACTGACTGGATATCAGTTTCCCGTAGAATACATTTGATTTGCTAGGTGCTCGAGTTTAGAATTTTGGGTTGAGGATCTTGAACTGCATGTTAAACACCGATTAAAAGCAATGAAACACGACCATGAATTTGACTTCAATCCTGTTATCATTTTTCTCCGCTTGTTCATCGTTCCGAATCATAATTAGATTTTTGTTGATTCAGGGATGGCCTTTGAATAGGTTGATTTCCGTCATCATAGTTAGGCATCTGTTTGGATTTGAGGGATTTGGACGGAAAAGGAAGTCGAGGAGAAAATGGGAGAGTTGTAATATACTTTAGTCAATGAGCATCATCCATTTTCTTTTACTAGACCAAATTAATATTTCCAACGTAGAGTAAAAAAATGTGACGACAAATGTTTTCTTCTCTTCTCATTTTGTACCCAAAGGATAAATGCAGGTTCAAGTAAATTTTAAGGTTGTAGGGTAGACCTTAAAACATACTCCACATTATTCACCTTTGACCGTAGTAAGCCAAACAGAAAACTCACGACTGTTTTCTCATTTTGATCAATTAGTTTGTGGAACTTTGTGGAATGAACGGTGTGTTAAGCCACGGAGATATAATATTTCACAACATCAAATCCTTAATCTCAAAATGACATATATCCACTTGGGTCGGTTATAATTCATGTCGGGTCATCTTCAAGTCGGGTCGGATCATTAGCGGGCCAATACCAGGTTAGGTTATCAACATATATTTTATCTTATGTATTTAGTCTTTGATTGGTAATTATATTCAAACAATGTGTAGGTGTGTGTATTAATTGTAATTTTAATTGAATACAATTATGATAAATATCAATTTGGTCATATTTACACCATTATTAAGTTTGTTCATTATCGAGCCATCCATTGGGCTGAGTCAATATCGGGTAACAGGTCCGTTCGGTTTGGGTTGGAAAAAATAAGGCTGCTATCGGTTTACCTAATTTTCGGGTTCTATCGGGTTGCGTTTCGTGCAGGTCAATCAGGTTCCTCGCTCGAGTCGGGTTAGCTTTTGCCAGCTTTTCTTTAGATACGTCTCTAGGTGATCGTATACCTCAAAAGGCGGTGAGATAAATGAGTGTGAAAAGCAAGTCGAAATAAATTTTAAGCTTAAACTCTGATTATTTTTGTAGTTTCGCCGTCATTTTTATTATGCTCTTTTTAATTTTGGGCTAATTTAAGAAAAAATCAATGAGATAATAATTGTCCGTATTTATTAACTTGTGAATTCAAAGACAATACTCCCTCCTTTTAGACACGTTCCTTCTATTTACAGATTTACTTCATACACAGTATCCTAGATCACACTTTAAGGGTCATGCTCTTTCATGGACACATTTTACTCATTCATGGACAAAACTGACCATCTTACCCTTCTCATTTTAACACCATATTTCTCATGTTTAATCTCTCTTTCAACTTCCTCCCTCTACCTCACAAACACCACCCTACTGCCGCCGCTCGACCACCATCTCTGGTCCACCGCCCAACCACCACACCTGGTCCACTGCGTCACCACCACTGCCCCACCCTTTCCTCCACCCACTCCATCGCATGCCAAACCTACCTAGTCCAACCCGCCTCCTAAACCCGCCTAGTCCAACCCACTTCCCCACCCCTCTGTCTAACCGCCGTCGTCCACACCCCAAATTCCCCACCTCTCCCATTCAGCCTGACCACCACCCACATTTGCGCATTTCGCATCTAACCCCTCTGACGGAGACGTATGAAGTTAACCCCTCTGTCTAACCGACGGTGTACCCCTCACCGACCTCCCCTCCCGACGACCAGATGGCCCCACCATAGCCTCTCCCTAAACAATCTTTTTTTCATAGAACCCTAATTGTAAAATTTTGCCCAATTTAATTTGTATATAGATAGTTAATTTTAGTAAAAAAAATTGATGTATTATTGATGAAATTAGATTTTTATTTGTTTAATGTATGATTTGAAGTTTAGATTTGGTGAATTTGGTAAGATTAGGTTTAATTTTTAGAAGAGAAGAAAAGAGGAAGAGAGGAAAAGTGCAACAGGAGAATAGTTTCAGTGCAAAAAGTTTTCTTGATTTTTAGACTAAGGGTATGCAATGGAAAAATTATGGAAAAAAGTTCATGAAAGAGTAAAATGTGTCCATAAAAGAGCAATTACGCACTTTAATCCTCATTCTATCCTTGAGGTGATCATGGGCCGGGCCGGGTCGAGTTTGGCCGGGTCGTGGCATAAAATTAAGCCCAAGTGCGCGGGCCGGGCGGGCCATATGTGCGGGCCTATTTTATTCGCCCAAACCCGGCCCATGTGGGCATAAAGCAGGCTTCAGGCCAATTCGGGCCTATAATATTTACTTTTCAAATGACTTTAGAAATCTCATTATGTAATTAGATACTCTGTCATCGAAAAATTTCATTCAAAATTATGTGATTGGATCGGTATTGTCAATGTAAGGAGTATGAATGTAGTTGACTAAATGAATTAGTGAAATGTGCATGTAGTCACGTATGTAGTATTGTTATGATATTTTTTCAACAAATGAACGTAACCTAACATGATAAACTAGTGAAATATGCATGTATAATACTATTTGAATATTACTAATTTTAACAAATGAAATTTTCTGCCTATCATCTCAATAAATTATTAATTTGAAGTTAGAGATGAGAAGAATGCAAAGGGAGCGGCCATTGATTAATTAAATGCACAATTTTCAGTAGTACAATATTCCTAATGTACTTAAGTACTATGCTCGTTACAGTGTTGTACAATTTTATTATGAATTGAATATGTTATTTGGCTATAAATATAAGTTTGTCATATTAATACCACTACTACGATATCTCGGGAAACTGACGGTTTTTCTGACGGAAAAAAAATTCCGTCACTAATTTATTATGACTGACGGAAAACTGACGGAAAAGTAAAATTGACGGATTATCCGTCAAAAGCCGTCAGTAGAAAATGGCGCGTTGACTAAGTCAAAGGCGGCAAAATTAACTGACGGGTACTGACGGAATATCCGTCAATAAATACTCCCACTGACGGAAATACCGTCAGTAAAATGGAATATTACTGACAGAATTTCCGTCAGTGCATAGAAATATCACAGTCAAACATTAAAGCAGTCAAACATAATCCTGACGGAAATTCCGTCAGAAATTTTTTTCGAAAACTCGGGAACCTGACGGAATTTCCGTCACTACCATTCTGATTATGTAAAAATCGCACGAAGAACTCCGTCATTCTTCATCCGATTTTTCCCCAAAACCTAACCCCCAAATCAATTAAATCCCCATTTCCGACCACCGGCTAACTTCCTCCGGCTACCACTTTCCGACCACCACATCCTTGGTTAGAGGTGTACAACGGGCCGGGCTGCAGCGGGCCGGGCCGGGCTGGAAGCGGGCCGGGTTGTGGGAGAGGGAGCCCGAGCCCACACTGCGGGCCAGAGGGGTGCGGGCCAGGCCGGGCCGGGCTGGGGATTTGGTGGCCCTGGACCGGCCCGATTGGGAAAAAATGGGTGCGGGTCAGTGTGGGTTGGGCGGGCTGGGGGTGTGGGCCGGGGAAAATGGAGCCCGGGACCGGCCCGGTTTGGGGGAGCGGGTTGGGCGGGCTGGGGTAGCGGGCCAGTGGGCCGGGGAAGTTGGAGCCCGGTTAGGCGGGCCGGGCCAGTGTGGGCCGGGCCGACCCGCAATGTTGGCCAGCTCTATCCTTGGTAAGTTTAATTAACTATTTCATTCTCTCTCTTTTCTCCTTTTGTTTATTTATATGTTGCTTATTAGTTGTTTGTTGTGGATCCGACGACCACCACTAGCTACCTCCGACCGTCGACCACCACTAGCTATTTGTCGCCGCCGCATCTTGTCGAAAAGTGTTTGTTTATTCTCATTCTTAGGTAATATATTTACCTTTATTTTAATTTCGCCCTCCGTCTTAATCATTTGTTTGTCTTTAATTGACGTAGGATAGTAGCCATTATTTTTTTTGTTAATGAAATTTTTGTTGTTAATTTAATTTCGCCTTCCGTCTTAATTAATTGTTTGTCTTTAATTGACGTAGGATAGTAGCCATTATTGTTTTTGATAATGAAATTTTGGTTGTTGTTAATATAATTTCGCCTTGCGTCTTAATCATTTGATAATAAATTTTTTGTTGTTGTTAGTAGCTAGTTATTACATGTGTTTTGTATGTTAAAATTATTACATGTGTTGATATTGACTTAGTACCCGTTCAAAAATTACTCGTTAGGAGTAATTTTTGAATAATCCCCGTTTTGAAACTGTCTTTCTACGTTTCAAGTCACTTAGGTAGTAAACACATAACTTGTAATTTATTAATGCGGAAAGAGTATCGGTAACAATTCCTTTAATGTTTTCTGAATGCATATGTTGAGTAAATATTTATTCAACATTGTGTATTTAGAAAACAAAGGGGAATTGCTGCCGAATTTTTTCCTCATTAATAAATTACAAGTGGTGTTTGCTAGTGACTTGAAACGTAGATGGATGGGTTTAGGTTGGAGTGATAAGGACCCAATTGAAGAAAATTAATTTTGTTTGTTGATGAGAATTATATATATATATATATATATATATATATATATATATATATATATATATTGATAATAATAAATGTTTAATTTACTATGTGTGATTATTGATTATCATTGTTGTTAATTTCTGATAATTTATTTATATAACATATATATATTTAAATGTAGATACATAATAACATGAAAAGATTAGAACGACGGTGGATGTATGAAAGATTAGACGAAAAAAAGAAACCCAAGCTGATATTTGCAAATGGGGTGAAAGAGTTTATTGAATTCGCGGAACAATTAGTGAGTTTAAGGATTTAGGCGGTGAAATGAGGTGTCCATGTAAGAAATGCGATAACTTAGCTTTTAAATCGAAAAGGGGGGTTCAAAATCATCTATGGTCGAATGGTTTTACTGATAATTATTATGTATGGAAGTATCACGGTGAGAAACTGGCTACCGAAGAGAGTTCAAGTAGTATCGTAGTTAGTGAGAATCCTTACCTAGAGCTGCTAAGACAAACGTAAGTTTGTCTAATAATTACTAAGGAGTTTTTTTATATCCAATTTTAATACTTTTATTAGTTTCGTTTTGTTTTGATTACTTAATGTTTTTAATTATATAATTTTTTTTATGTTGGTTCAGGAAGCTTACACCGAGTAGATGAGTCAGCCAACGCCAACTGGCGAGACCCCAGACGAATTCCGTGCATACTACAAAGCTGCAGACGGATTCGATAAGAAGTCGAGGCTCTTCGGGATGGGAGACAAGGGGAAAGAAGTGTGGTATGATCCACCTTACAACAAAAGTGCACGCGCATCTTTCTCTTACAATCCTACAGATTACACTCGATTCGTAAGTGAGAATACTCAAATGAAGGAGCAATTGAATGCACTTGCGAATGAACGAGCACATGAGCGAGCCGCCCGACTTGCCCTTGAAGCACAAGTACGGGCCAATCAACAACAAATGGATCACCAAGCCGCGCAAATGGCAGCCATGCAAGCGACTATGATGAGATTTCTTCCCCCGGACTTGTGCAACAACTTCCCTCCTCCACGTCCAATAGATGACAACGCGGACGACGGGCACGGTTTTGGAGGAGCTCCCGTTACCCCCTTAGGTTAGTAATTTATCATCTACCTAAGTTAGGGAACCCGTTGAATTTGTAAGCTTGTAAAAACAAAGTTGTATGAATTTGTTTAACATTTTATGTAATGAATTCTTTTTCCAATTTCCATCAATCTTCCCCTTTATTTTTATTGCCTTTTGTTGATTCCCGACCATGCGGTCGATGTGAGTATGAATTACCGCTTTGCGGTGAACGTATGTATTTTCTGTATTGCAGGTTTTGTTGAAATTTTCACCGTTTAAAACAATGCAAAAAACGCATTGTGGCTGGACAACAGGCTGCTGTATCCAGCCACTAGTCTATTAAGTACTGACGGAAATTCCGTCAGTAAAGTCAAGATTGACTTGACTTACTGACGGAAAATCCGTCAGGACAGTCAAGTCAATCTTGACTTTCTAATTGTCTTGACTGACGAAACTTCCGTCAGTTAGCCGTCAGGAGTTCATTTACTGACGGAAATTCCGTCAGAAGTGTTTTTTTCGTTACCAATTGAAGCGACGCGCGTTACTGACGGAAATTCCGTCAGTTATTGAAATTACTGACGGGTTTTCGGTGTTACTGACGGATTTTGTCCGTCAGTTTCCCGAGTTCGTTTTGTAGTGTACATGCAAACAAATTACTACGGAGTATTAAATGGCAATTGATTTGTTAAATCTAATAAAATTTTGTTTATGTGCGGGTCGGGCTAAAATTCGGGCCTTAGAGTCGGCCCGAACCCGGCCCAATTATTTGATTCGGGCCATGGGCTTTGGGCCATGGGCTTTTTCGGGCCTAAAATCATGGCCCAAGCCCTAGTAAAAGTCGGGTTGGGCCTGGGCCGGGCTAGCGGGCCTGTGCCATTTGATCAGCTCTATCTATCCCCTTATATATTTAATAAATATCAGTTGAAAATAACTTTTTATAAAAGATCTTTATTTAACAAAAGTATCAAAATAAAATCAATATCTATCTATATTATTAAAGGAAGCTTTTTTCGAGCGATTATAGAGTCTCCAACTTTTCGAAAACACTTCAGCATTCCAAATTATACAAACTACCCATATAAATATATTCATGTATTTCCATTGTACGCAAATTAGCATGTAAAAAATTGGATGTATCCTACATGTATTTTTGTTTAGGTTTCTGTACATTATATTTAGCATGTAAAAATTAATTTGAAAAAATTAATTTATACATGTATTTTCATGATAAGACATGTATTTTCATTCAAAAATTAATAATCACCACTCCACGTTATATTGTTTTTATTTATGTTTCTTATTTTTGTTGTATTTACTTACTTGAATCTTGCGGTTTATATGCGTTTAAATCTTATTGTAGCATTAGTCTACACATACTTTGTTTTTGTTTTGAATCAAATTATTCATTAATGATTTTCTGACAAGTCTTATCTATTTTATGTGCAGGTTAATATATATTACTCTGTATGATTCTGATGAAGATACAACGATCAATAATTATTCGGTAAGGTCGCTTTTGAATTTTAACATAGAGTAGCATAAATATTTCATTTTCGGATTTATTGTGTACAAATGTATATGTAGATAACTTTATTTTCTATGGAATTTCAATACATCTCAACTAACATGGATTTAAGTTTGCATTAGTTTGTTGATTTTTTTTCAATAATTAATTGAATATCACCTTTTTTGTAACCACTTCAATTCAGACTTTTTTTTTAGTATCATTTAAGAGTCTCTCATATGAAAATCCGTACAATATTACATTGACGACATGGTCGACATCATCCAGATTAACGAAATTATTGTTTTTTTGTTTTGGCCAAAGTCCTTACCGAAAAAAAGAATTTGCACTTTTTACGACTAATAACTACCCTGTATTACTCTTTATCAATATATAGTTCCTACAACTCGCTTATAAGGCTATAACAACATTATTTTTAAGCCTGGTGTTATAGAGAGTCAAGCTTCATGAAACACTCGAACAATATTAGAATCAAACTTCTACGAACTACTAATATATTTTTATTTTCAAATATTTAATTTGAATATGAGATAAAGTATAAAATATATTGTTAAAAAGAAAAAGATGTTGTACGGTTTATTAAAAGTAAAGATTAGAGATATGGAGATTTTTGCACATAGAACTTTTATCTTCCTTTGGGGCTATTCGTCTTAACTATTACGTATGATAGACTATTAGTAGTAGTATACTCTTATATGATAAGCATATAAAAGTTCAAATTTACTCCATATACATAGATAGATGGGGTTCTTCATGCTTATATATTAACCAGTTTTATTTATTATTCTATGTTATGCAGTTAACACATACTCCACTATATATTAGAACATGAAAGGATTATGAACTTCTTTTACGATAAGACTGTATAATCAATTATTCAAAGGGAAAATGTTATTAATACCCTCCCTTTGATCAGGTTTAACATAATGGCTGCCATGAGAAGTTGGACCAATGAAACCTAAGTATTATTCCCTCCTTTCTTCAATATTTGTTTACCATTCTTTTTTTGAGGAGTATTTTAATTAAAAGGTTAACAAATAATATAGACAAAGGGAGTACTAGACTCAAACACCATGTATGTTAAAGATTTTTTTTTGTTACATTGACGAAACTCTTACAATTATTTCAAATCAACGAAATTTATACACTTTAGTAACAACCGCGAGATAGTTTAGAATTTGAATTGACATATGATTATAACGACACGTGTTTCTACTACCATAAGATATACAATGAAACTTCCGTAGTATAAAATAGAGTATTACTCTAAATTAGAAGTCTACACACATGTATAAATTAGTAACAATGATTTACTTCAATTGGAGTATCAAACTTATCACGAGTAGGGATACTCTACCAAAGAATGTGTTCTGAGAAGTGGAAATAGAGTCAAAGTAAAGTTCTACTTCAATTGCCATTTTCAAACGTTGTTTATCATTATTTTGTGACTAACAAATGGTTCAACGTATAAAATATAGAGTTACTTTTTCAATTGATGAAAAGTTATTATTCACATGTATTCCTCAGTATCGTTGTGTACTTTAGAATCTGGAAAATATTAAAATATTTATGGGAGCATAATATTTTAGAAACATCAGATCAAGTTAGTATGAGACCCTAACGATGTCACATCCCCTAAATTACCTAGAACATAATATAAATGGGATAAACTTTAAAATTAGTTGATCAAGACGTTATCAGTCCTTCACAACCACTTTATCATTTACTTATATTATAGAGCACTACAAATAGGCTCGTGCATCGCACGGGCATTAAATTTAGTATATATATAAAAGAGGCTTTTTTCAGGCAACGAGAGAGTCTCCAACTATTTCAAAACACTATTTTATTTTTTATTGATAAAACTACCTTACACATAATTTTATTAGGCTAATTAAATATTAAATAAAATATATTATATTATATAAAGATTGAATTTTAATATTACCAACTTTTATTCATACATATGCTTTCCCAGTTATGGTTAAACTCTTAAATTTTGATTATATTTTTTAAACTAATTATTTTTCTAATAATATTATCAACTTTTCAATTTTTTAGAAACTCTTTAAATAAAAGTTAAATTCATAACTATTATTTGTCCCACATTGGAAAATAGTGTAGATGTGCTAAAAATATTACATATAAATAATAGAATTTTCCCACATTGGAAAAATAATAAAGTGGGTAATCTTATGATTATAAATAGGAGTCATCCTTAAACCTTATGTATCAACCCAAAAATTTTGAATCTCTTAAATATTGTCTTAGAGATCTCTTAAAAGTTTGTAGATGTGATGAATATACTATGTAAAAATAGTAAAATTGTCCCACATCATAAAATTAACATAAGGTGGGTGATCCTATGATTAAATATATGAATCATTCTTGACCTTATATAACAAACTAAAATCTTTTAAGTCTCTTAAGTATTGTCTTAGAGATCTCTTAAAAGTTTGTCTATTATTATCTTCACAATTGTTAAATTTGCATCATTAAAAATTAATTTTAAAAGGTATTAATAAAAAAATTGAAGTATTGTAAAAAAAATTATGAAGATAATATAATTAGATTCGTGGTGAAAAAAAACCCTGAAAAGTATAGAAACTCATGTTATTTGAACATATTTGGTGTAATTTTTAGTATATTTTTTTGTCATACATTGAAAAATAATGTAGTTGTGGTGAATATATTACCTATACATAGTAGAATTGTCTCACATCAGAAAATCATCATAAGGTGGGTGATCTTATGATTACAAATAGGAATCATATTTGGAACTAAAGTTTAAACCCAAAATTTTTTGAGATTCTTAAATATTGTCTTACAAAACTCTTAAAAGTTGTATTATAATTTTCACTATAGTGAAATTTACATCATTAAAAATTAATTTAGAAAAGTATCATAAATAATAATTTTGATGGCAAACTATTTAATGTGTTATTTGATCCACATTGAAAAAAACAATGTAGGTATCGCGACTTGTGAATTTATACTACGTATAAATATCAAAATTTGTACCACATTAAAAAATTATCATAAAGTGGAGTGATCATAAATATGATCATCGCACGAGCTTTTAAACTATTTTTTTATATTGTTATGTTAATAAATGACTTTAAAAATTTAATAAATGACATTTAAAATATTTTCTTATTATTCTAATATTAATATAACAGTTTAGTAACAGTTAAGAAATAAATATTATATGAAAAAAGATGGTGTAATACTTAGTTTGTTATTAGTCCCACATTGAAGAATAATGTATGTGTGGTGAATATATTACTTATAAATTGGAAATTGTCCCACATTGAAAAATTATTATAACATAGGGTGATCCTATGATTATAAATATGAGTCATCCTTGAACTTAGGTATAAACCTACAATTTTTTAAGTCTCTTAATTATTGTTTTGGAGAGCTCTTAACAAAATGGAATTATAATAGTCACAATAGTTAAATTTACATTATTAAAAATTAATTTATAAAATTATCATAAATAATAATTTTGATGGTAAACTACTTAATGTGGTATTAGTCTCACATTGAAAAATAATGTATTTGTAGAAAATATATATACTAATCATGATTATAAATAGAAGTCATTTAGTCTCTTAAGTATTGATTTAATGAACCTTTAAAATTTTGTATTATTAATTCCACAATAGTAAAATTTACATAATCAAACTTAATTTAGAAAATTTAGGAAAATATCCTATATAAGTAATAATTTTGATGGTGTACTACTTAATAAGTTATTTGTCCCACATTGAAATATAATACAAGTGTGATAAATATATTACGTATAAATAGTATATTGTCCCATATCAGAAAAATATCATAAGCTATGCTGATCCTATAATTATAAATAAGATTCATCCTTGGAACTTAGATATCAACCCATAATCTTTTGAGTCTCTTAAATACTATCTTAGAGAACTCTTAAAAATTTGTATCCACATTAGTGAAACTTACATCATCAAAAATTAATTTAGGAAAATATCATTAAAAAATAAAGTGAAAAATATTTTATTTATCTCAATATACATTTCCTATATTATATTCAAGTGGTGTTTATAATTTGTATATAAAATTTTTTACATTCAATTCACAAAAACTATAGTGAAAATGAGTCATCTTTCAACTTAGATATTCACCCAAAATCTTTTAAATCTTTCAAGTATTATCTTTCAGAGATTTTAAAAGTTTGTATTATTATTTCTACCTTAATGAAATTTACATCATCAAAATTAATTTAGGAAAGTATCATATATAATAATTTTAATGGTAACTACCAAATTTGTTATTTGTCTCACATTGAAAAGTAATGTAAGTGTGGTGAATATACTATGTATAAATAGAAGAATTGTCTCACATCGAAGAAATATCATAAGCTGGGATGATCACGCGATTATAAATAACAGTCGTCCTTGAAACTTAGAGATGAACCCAAAGTCATTTAAGTCTCTCAAATACTCCATTCGTCCCGGTCATTTATTTGTTTGCCTTTTTTTAGGAGTATTTTAATCAAAGACAAACAAATGATTAAGACGGAGAGAGTATTGTTTTAGAGAGCTCTTAAAATTTTGTATTAGTTATGAAAATAATATAATTAGATTCGTGGTAAAAAAAATGCTATCATTACAGTATAGAATTTCATATTATTTGCATATACTTTGTGTAATTCTTAGTATGTTATATATCTCACATTGAAAAACAATATATGTGTGGCGAATATACTAATAACTATAAATAGTAGAATTGCTCCATATCGAACAATTAACATAAGGTGAGGTGATCAACCCAAAATCTTTTGAGTTTCTTAAACATTGACTTAGAGAGCTTAATTCTTAGGTACTTTGAATCATTTTTCGAGTCATAATATAGATCAAATATAACTTCAGTCCCGACAAGGTTGGTAACATATGTTTAAAATAGAATAAGCTGAATCAACATATCAATATTATTTTTTAAACAATTACAGAGTATATTATATTATAGTCTTAAATCTTCAAAAGTTTATTTTTATAAGTTAACTGTTATAGGAAAATTACGAAAATGATATTAACGTAAACCCGTGCATCGCACGGGCATGAAATCTAGTTTACAATATTAAATAATATACTTTGTAGTTTATATCTTTACCTATTAAAAAGCAAGGACCTCCCTCACTACTGCTCCCACAATAGTGCTCCATGTGCTTCTCACGTGCACACAATCAATTTTTATCTTTATCTTTAATCTTTATCTTTTCTCTTTTCTTTATCAGTTCGTCTTTCTTGTGTGCTTGTGACGGACTAAATGTGACCATGTTATGATAAAAAATAATCGTCCATAAAATGTTACCAGTAATATAATGGTTACATTTTTCATAAAAATGGTCACACCTATGTGCTTATTTATCAGTTCGTCTTTCTTGTGTGCTTGTGACGGACTAAATGTAACCATGTTATGATAAAAAATAATCATCCATAAAATGTTACCAGTCATATAATGGTTACATTTTTCATAAAAATGGTCACACCTATGTGCTTATTTATCAGTTCGTCTTTCTTGTGTGCTTGTGACGGACTAAATGTGACCATGTTATGATAAAAAATAATCATCCATAAAATGTTACCAGTCATATAATGGTTACATTTTTCATAAAAATGGTCACATTTGCGCCGTCACAAGGCTTGTTACGAAATGTCCGTCCACAAAGAGGAATTTGTGCTTATTGTAATAGTCCCTCCTATTCTCAATAACATAGTCATTTTTATTTTCGTTATTCACAATACTTTTCCTATCCTTTTTGGGGAGTTTTGTGATCGAGGAGTAATTGTATAGCGGGGTGGTACGGTGGGTACGGGGGTGGGTAGTGTATTTGTGTGGTCAAAATTTAATTTTTATGGTGGCGGAGTAGAGTAGTGTGAGAGTAGGGTGTTTTCTCATTTTTTTAAAGTGAAAGAGAAAGGTTATTAAGAATAAGAGGGGGAATTTCTATCTTTCTTTTAACCAACTCTCATGACCTCCTTTTCCGATTTTTGTGTTGGTTTTCGTGTGTTAGTAATCTGACTCTATGTATCAGATTTTATTAATTTACTTGCTTCCTGGCCTACTGCAATTTTCTTTTGTAGTTATATAGTTTATTTTCTTCTTGTTAGTTGATTTGGTTACTAGATAAAATTTTGGGAAATACTACAATCTATCCCTGCATATCTTATGAATCTTTTCATTTTATTAAAAAGTACTCCAATCATATATTCAACCACACGGGAAGATTACTAAAGCGGAGGGGGAGTATGAATAATTTTGAGTTAGAGTATTGAAAGCGTTGGAAAAGAGAGAGATATTATAGTTTTTTTATAGGTACTTGCTATGTGCTTATTTATCAGTTCGTCTTTCTTGTGTGCTTGTGACGGACTAAATGTGACCATGTTATGATAAAAAATAATCATCCATAAAATGTTACCAGTAATATAATGGTTACATTTTTCATAAAAATTGTCACACCTATGTGCTTATTTATCAGTTCGTCTTTCTTGTGAACTTGTGACTTACTAAATGTGACCATATTATGATAAAAAGTAATCATCCATAAAATGTTATCAGTCATATAATGGTTACATTTTGCATAAAAGTGGTCACATTTGCTCCGTCACAAGCTTGTGACGAAAAATGCCCGTTACAAATGAGAATTTGTGCTTATTTTAATAGTCCCTCCTATTCTCAATAACATTCTTCATTTTTATTTTCGTCTATTAACAATACTTTTCCTATTTTCTTTTTGAGTTTTGTGCTCCAAATTTAATTGTATAGCGGGATAGTGTATTTGTGTGGTCCAAATTTAATTATATGGTAGAGTAATGTGTTTTCTTCATTTTTTTTTTAAAGTGAAAGAGGAAGGTTATTGAGAATAGAAGGGGGAATTTCTATCTTTCTTTTAACCAACTCTCATGACCTCCTTTTCCGATTTTTTTGTTGGTTTTGGGTGTGAGTAATCTGACTCTATGTATCAGATTTTATTAATTTACTTGCTTCCTGGCCTACTGCAATTTTCCTTTGTAGTTATATAGTTTATTTTCTTCTTGTTAGTTGATTTGGTTACTAGATAAAATTTTGGGAAATACTACAATCAATCCCTGCATATCTTATGAATCTTTTCATTTTATTAAAAAGTACTCCAATCATATATTCAACAAACGGGAAGATTACTAAAAAGCGGAGGGAGTATGACATAATTTTGAGTTAGAGTAATTGAAAGAGTTGGAAAAGAGAGAGATATATAGTTTTTTTATAGGTACTTGCTATGTGCTTATTTATCAGTTCGTCTTTCTTGTGTGCTTGTGACGGACTAAATGTGACCATGTTATGATAAAAAATAATCATCCATAAAATGTTACCAGTAATATAATGGTTACATTTTTCATAAAAATTGTCACACCTATGTGCTTATTTATCAGTTCGTCTTTCTTGTGTGCTTGTGACGGACTAAATGTGACCATGTTATGATAAAAAATAATCATTCATAAAATGTTACCAGTCATATAATGGTTACATTTTTCATAAAAATGGTCACATTTGCTCCGTCACAAACTTGTTACGAAAAATGTCCGTCACAAATGAGAATTTGTGCTTATTTTAATAGTCCCTCCTATTCTCAATAACATTCTTCATTTTTATTTTCGTCTATTCACAATACTTTTCCTATTTCCTTTTTGAGTTTTGTGCTCGAGGAGTAATTGTATAGCGGGGTAGTGTATTTGTGTGGTCAAAATTTAATTATATGGTGGAGTAGTGTGTTTTCTTCATTTTTTTTAAAGTGAAAGAGAAAGGTTATTAAGAATAAGAGGGGGAATTTCTATCTTTCTTTTAACCAACTCTCATGACCTCCTTTTCCGATTTTTGTGTTGGTTTTCGGTGTTTGTAATCTGACTCTATGTATCAGATTTTATTAATTTACTTGCTTCCTGGCCTACTGCAATTTTCCTTTGTAGTTATATAGTTTATTTTCTTCTTGTTAGTTGATTTGGTTACTAGATAAAATTTTGGGAAATACTACAATCTATCCCTGCATATCTTATGAATCTTTTCTTTTTATTAAAAAGTACTCCAATCATATATTCAACAAACGGGAAGATTACTAAAAAACGGAGGGAGTATGACATAATTTTGAGTTAGAGTAATTGAAAGAGTTGGAAAAGAGAGAGATATATAGTTTTTTTATAGGTACTTGAGATTGACATTAGAGGAATGAATTGAAGATAGAAACAACGGTAATTTGTGAGTAATATAGAAAATACCGAGAGAATTTTGGGTTGTTGATTATAGACAAGCGAGACTATATAAAATAGAGGGGATTTGCAATTACTCTGTATAACCGTATGTCAATTTCAACGGGACGAAAAACTAAGTAAGAATGTAGATAGAAATTAAATGGGCACATGTCAGTATACGGTAACCATACTAACACTACCGCTGGTATACATAGGTGTCCACTCAAAAGAGGACTCAGATTGAGGCATATAAAGGAAGTTTCTTTATTTAGAAGTTTACTCGACGAAAAAAGTACCATTTAGATCTTTTATATATTTTTCCCGTTGTAATTCGGACATGGGCAAAATAGTGGGAGCTTGCTGTTAGCATAAGATAAGAATTGATATATTGTTAGTATGAGAGTAAAAGGACATAAAATAGGCTGGTTCAAGAACTAAATCAAGCTAAAATATTTGACCGGAATGAATTTGAGCCTTTGAGAGATGGCGGTTCGAGAACAAAGAATTTGAGAGATGGCGGTTCGAGAACAAATGAACAGAATTGGCACTCGAAGTTTATAGTCTTGATAGACTGGTTTATTTGATGAAAAAGGTTTTAGTAAATAAGTGAATTTGTTGTAGAGAAAATTAGGGGTAGAGAAGAATGTTGAATAGTAAAGAGGGCATGCGTTTTAGTGTAAAAAACAAGGGGTAAGGATAATGAGAGTTCAGGAACTGAAGGTGATGCTTGGTAGAGATGCTCGTTTGCGAGGAGTAATTTCGTTCATAAAGATGGAGTTCATGGTGAAATAGAGTGCATGAAAGAAACAAAAGATGAACGAATATAAATGGGCGTAGGCTTATTATTCTTTAGCCCGTCGGAGATGGAAGAGATGACAACCATAACCATCTCCGTCCGGCAGCGGAAACCCTATGGTTGTTACATGCGATTAAGATAGAGGGAGCTCCTATGTCCTCTTCACATGTTCAGATTCAAGGACCGGCAAACACTCTATTTCTCTATTTTTTTTTTGCTTTTGTAATTAACCGTGTTTTTATTGACATTTTTTAGCGTAAATGAGCTGACTATTCACAATTCAAGTGTTGTCAACTCTAAAAAAAAACTTTCTTTCTTAGGGCTGATCAAGTGTTTCAGCCCGCTATTTTAAGGTTGTAACATTTACTTGTACTACAGTGGGGTGAAACATATTGTTGTAAGTGGAGTTGCAAAAGTATGTTAAGTTTATGGAGGAAAGCCGCCGATACATGCGTCAAAATAGTTCTTTTCAGCGTGTCCATTCAGATACAATGTTCATAGGCGCGAGTTAGTTAATCATAGTACTATGTAGTAAGTATGTTTATCTAGGATAATTTGCACTTAACATTCATTAGTTTTTCCATACTATTTACCCATATTGGGGTACCGCGCCCGATAGGGCGCGGTGCAACAACTAGTATGGTCAAAAGAGTGAAACTTTGATCTTCAAAAAATAAATGAGAGTTAAACGTGATAAACAACAAAATAGTACTCCCTCCTAGTCGGTCATTTCTTCCCTCTTTCCTTATTTGGTAAGTCGGGTTTTCTTCCCTCTTTCCCTTTTTGGATGTGGGGTTGTGTGTTTTGTATGGTCTAAATTCATTTGTATGTGGGGTAGTGTGTTTTGTGTGGTCCAAATTCATTTCCTTAATTTTTGTGTAAAAGGGAAATGGGAAGAAATGAGTGACTAGGAGGGAGTATTTTGATCACAAATTCTCATTTTAGACGGAATGATCAGTCTGAAAACTTTAGACGGGTCAAACCCCTCACAAGATTGCAAATTGGGCAAGTAGGGATAATCCCACTCACCCCACTAACCCACTTACTTTCTTGTGATAGCGCTTGATCCGTCTAAAGCATTTAGACGGATTGTCCCGTCTTAAGTAAAACAAGCTGTATTTTGATAGGGTAATTTAAGCGCGAAAAGTAGCAACTAATTAAATAGCCTTTGTTTCCTCCACTCACCCAGTCACCCCGGCCAATTTGCATCTCCCAAATACAAAGTCTTAATAAACCCTTATTATTGAAATTTTTATGATTATTAATCAATTGATAAACCATAAAATTTAAGTACTGTTGATTATCCATTGTTGATTATCCATTTATCTCATTAATTTTGTGGCTATTGATATGTAAATAACTTGGATGGAAATCGAGAAGATCTTGACTCGTAATAAAAGTGAACCCTTGACTCGTAATATAAGTGAACCCTTGTATATTGTACTCTGTATTAGTTATGGGTGGAGTACCTTTTTAATGTCCGTTAAGGTGCAAACCCATGACCAACATCAGAAGAAGAAAGGTGAAATTATCTTTATAAGTGTCTACAAATATTATAGTACAAGGTTAGGGACTATCGTATTATTATAGATCGTGGACACTGACGCAACAAGGGGCCCAACAGAAGGTATCAACGCTTCCACACAACAATGTCCAAAGTGCCAATTTAGATAGTAACAATTTCATAATTTAAGTGATCATTTTATTGTTGTCTCCCCTTTTGGTGAGCTATTTAACATCTTTAGTGATTACTTGACAGTTTTTAGTAATGCTTTTATTTTCAATTGTGAAATGGTCTCAAACTATATGAACTTTGATTAGTTTTAGATGTATTGTTATCTGAAATGTGAATCAAGCTTTTATTTTGAAAAATCGGTAGGTACTAATTCACGAACCATGAAATCCCAAAAGCGTATGCGTTCTTCAAAGTTTGATGTTGTCCTAGATAGGTTGAGTGAGATGCCTGATCAAGTGATTGTGCATGTTCTTTCATTTATGCCTACTCGAGATGCTGTTAGAACAATGTTGTTTCGCCGCTTTGGATATCTCTGGACTATGCTTCCTGCTCTTAGCTTTAATTTCAATGATCACTATGTTAGAAATTATAACGTTGATGATGATGAGGATGGGGATGAGGATGAAGAAGACGCTTATGAAGAACAACAACGAATCATGAGTGAGGCATTTTCACGTTTTGCTGGCTATGTCCGAAATGTGCTGATGCTTCATAGAAGATCCACCATTGACTCTTTTCACCTTGATATTGGGGAGTATAAAAGTGATCATGTAGATCCATGCCTTATTGACGATGTTCAAGTGTGGCTGAAGTTTGCTACCGATAGAGAAGTCAAAGTTCTATCTTTCGCTTGTGATTTTCTTGATGACATAGCTCCACCTCGCTGTATCTTCACATGTCAGTCTATAGTTACACTTCCACTCTATGGTAGTATGCTTGTGCAGTATGAGCATCAGCCTCAACTCCACATGGGAAAGTTAAGAAAATTATCGCTTATCGGTGTTCATGGAAGTAAGGCATACAACCAGTTGATTTCTGCATGCCCGTCTATACAAAAACTGAGAATATATTACTCTGAAGGGTTGCGAAATCTGAACATTACTGCTCCAAGTGCTAGTAGGTTGGAACTGGACATAGACTTGGCACACCCCCCTTTTACTCTTAATTACACTTAATAAAGTAGGCGAAACTTCTCCGTCATCTCTGCAGGACGTGATTGATGTTTCCTCCCTTCAAGAGGTGTATGTCGGGCAATTACCTAGAGGTTTGTCTGGCCCAATAATAAAGGCATTTTTTAGGCACTTTCGAGATGTTGAGGTTCTTACATTGTCAACTCTAGTCTTTGAGGTGCGTTTTCGTAGTTGTTTGTTCAAAACTTGTAGGGCCTTTGATTTTTTTTTTTCTGAGGTAAACTGGCTCAATATCTATCATGTTCTAATGTTCGATGACAAGATATGATTCATCCTGTTTACATCCTGTTTTCACTTATCTCCGCTTGTCTTAAGAATCGGTTTGGAGGATTTAGGAAATCCTTTATATGTAAGGTTGATTCCCGTCGTCTTAAGAATCGATTTGGAGGATATAGGAAGCCGGTTTTGTAATTTTCCTTCTCGATTTGTACGCAAAGAAGGGACGACTGCAAGTTTCTAAGTAAATTTTAAGGTCAAACTTGTGATAAGTCAAGTATCCTCCACCTCCACATCTGGAGAATGGGTGAAAAAAAAATGAAAAAGGTAATTTCCGGAACCATGTACATGTTAATGATTTGAGTAAATCGTGTTCTCTTTTCTTTCAATTCCACTTATCACTCATGTTTTTTGCACAAGTAGTAAAAATTATTAAAGTACAACCAAAAAGAATGTGAATATTAAAGTAGAATAAACCAGGAATACGTGGGACAAAGTAAGGACATTTAGGGTGAAATACCCATGAGGACAATATTATCATAAATATTAAATATAACCAAAAAAAGGAAAGGTGACAAATGGAGTCGAATGCACGAAAAATAATACGTGACGCGTGGTATTGAATGGAGGGAGTAAATGAAAGAGTAATACCTTACAAAATGATACAAAAAAAATGTTCTCTCTATAACTTTTGGTAGAACTGGCCAAAGTAACAAATTTCAAACCCAAACCACCAAAAAATATAAAAAAAAATTGCAAGGCCTGCCAACCCCGCGTAAAACACTAAAACCCACCACTGGCAATTAGTTTGACTAGTTTTAGACTTTAGATGGATTGTTTATCTTAAATCTGATTGAAGCTTTTATTTTGAAAAATCGTCAGGTATTCACTTAAGAACCATGAAACCCCAAAAGCGTACGCGTTCTTCAAAGTTTGATGTTGGCCTAGATAGGTTGACTGAGATGCCTGATCAAGTGATCGTGCATATTCTTTCATTTATGCCTACTCGAGATGCTGTTAGAACAATGTTACTCCACCGCTTTGGAAATCTCTGGACTATGCTTCCTACTCTTAGCTTTGATTTCAATGATCACTACGTTAAAAATTATGATACTGACGATGATGAGGATGAGGATGAGGATCAGGCTTTTGAAGAAAAACAACGAATCATGAGTGAGGCATTTTCACGTTTTGCTCGCTTTGTCCGAAATTTGCTGATGCTTCATAGAAGATCCACCATTGACTCTTTTCACTTTGATATTGGGAGTTATAAAAGTGATCATGTAGATCCATGCCTTATTGAAGATGTTCAAGTGTGGCTGAAATTTGCTACCGATAGAGAAGTCAAAGATCTATCTTTCGCTTGTGATTATCTTGATGATATAGCTCCACCTCGCTGTGTCTTCACAAGTCAATCTATAGTTACACTCTCACTCTGTGGTAGTATGCTTGTGCATTATAAGTACCAGCCTCAGCTCCATATGGGAAATTTATGAATATTATCGCTTATCGGTGTACATGGAAATAGTGAGGCATTCAATCAGTTCATTTCTGCATGCCCTTCTATACAAGAACTGAGAATATATAACTCTGAAGGATTGCGAGATCTGAATGTTACTGCTCCAAGTGCTAGTAGGTTGGAGCTGGACATAGCAGACGTGCCAGACCGCCCTTTTACTCTTAACTGCCCCCATGTGGAAATTTTGAATATTGCAGTAAATACACTATTTAAAAATTCTCGCTCATTTATGCGGGATGTGATTGATGTTTCCTCCCTTCAAGAGGTGTATGTCAGGCATTTACCTATATGTTTGTCTGGCCGAATAATAAAGGCATTTTTGAGGCATTTTCGAGATGCTGAGTTTTTTACATTTTCAAGTCAAGCTTTTGAGGTGCGTTTTAGTAATTTTTAGTGCCTTTGATTTAGTATAACTTGGTCTCCGCATTTTTTTAAGGTAAACTGTCTCATTAATACGGAGTGTTATCTACCATGTTCGATGGCAAGATATGATTCATTTTCGGCTAAACAAACTTGATTGCGCACTTTGCTTGTCTGTTTCTCACCGAAGTATACACTACCACGTTTGGAAGTGATAATTGCATGATGGTATGTGGACAATATAGATGAGATCGACTGTTGAGGGAGTAATATCTATATTTCGCCTTGTCTTAGTTTTTTGCTGGTATTTTCTATTGATCTAGTGGTTCATGCGTATAGACTTCCCTGGTGTTATGCACTGCACACACTGATGATCTGACTATTTATCATGCATTCATGCTTGTCTGCACAACTACAATTTGATTGGCAAAATCACAACATTCATACCAAATGCTTAGAAACGCAGTTAGGTGACTGCCTTTTTATTGTTATTTACTACAGAAAGGCAACCATTATATTAATAATTCAATTGATGACGTAAAGTTGGAGGATCAAGTAATGGGAATATGTGATACATTGTTTTCTTCAACCTGTGTTAGGTGACTGCGTCCTGTGGCCACTTAGATTTGACATGAAATTTTCTGTTTTCGTCGCTCTCTTTTTTTTTTGTTACTGTCAGTTCGTTGCGAATTTGATGGAACACTTCAGAGGATCGAGTAATGTGAGATGTAACTGTTATCTTCTTATTCAGCAATTATGTTGCGTGAAGAAAGTCGATATTCCACAGAATAAATGGCAGATTTTGGCTTTGCAACCATGGTGGGATAATGGAAGATGTCTTCAAGTTATTATCGAGTTGGTGAAAAGCTCAGTGGAGTTGGAGGAGCTCATAGTATACGCTGGACAATCATCGAGAAGTGAGGTTAGCATAACTGGTTTTCTTATTCTACTTAATTGACTAGGACATTTGAGTATTGTCTTCTAAATCGGCTTCTGCTTCTGCATCTGCTTGTGCTAATGTCAGGGTTATAACGAAGTACTTAGCTCAGAGTTATCTACTTATGTAATGCCCCAACTTAAAAATGTCATCATCCATGGTTACGGAAAATGTTGTGAAGGTCAGCTCCAACTAATAGAACTTATACTGAGAAATGCAGTCGCCTTGGAGAAATTGGAAATTACGTTTGAGGAGAATCGACTAACTGCAGTTGAGGAGCTTGACTTTGTTAAGCAAGTATCAAGACTGAAGAGAGCTTCAGTGAATGCAATTGTCGACTTTGCTTGAGAAATATAATACAGCAAATGGAATTGTAGAGTGAAAACTTAGCTTGACAATCAGTATAAGGCAAACTAAGGCATCAGGATTCTTAGACATTCAAGAAAACTGATCATGGATTATGTTAGACACCGGTTTAAAAGCAATGAATTTAGCTTCGCCTCATGTTTTTACTTATCTCTGCTTGCTCATTGTTTCAAATCATATTTATGCTTTAGGTTTAAATGTTTGATGCAGGGACATCCTTTGTATGTACGACTCCGGTCGTCTTAGGCATAGATTTGGAGGATATAGGAAGCCGAATTTGTAATTTTCGTTCTCTCCTTGTACGCGCAAATAAGGGACAACTGCAAGGTTAAGTAAATTTTAAGGTTACAGGACAGCCTTGAACATACATTATCCACCTTAAATCCTTATAAGCCCAAATTTGAAAAGCAACAATTGATTTGAGGTCCAATTAAAATGCAGTCCGTCTCATTGAAGACGGACATAATCTGTCTTCAACGAAGACCTCTCACAAAGAGCAAGTGGGAGGGTCTCCCAAGTCTACTTGCCCTCCCACTTGCTCTATGTGAGAGGCCTTTATTGAAGACGAATTATGTCCGTTTTCAATGGGATTTTGTGATTAAACTGGGATTAAGAGTAAGTGAAGAAAACTAGTTGATTTGAGGTTCAAGCAACAACATCCTTTTGGATGAGGGAGTAAAATTCAAGGACTCTCTAGTCTCTACCCAACTGGAAAAAGTAGGACACATACCCTTTAACATGACAACACTGGGAAAACGGGTCAATCGACTTGTGTACGAGCCCGAACAGTTCAAGTGGGCCGTTTTCGGGCTTGATCAAAGCAGGTTGCCGTTATTTAGGGCGTGTTATGAATATGTGATAATGGCTTGACAAACCATCGTCAAAAATAAATAGAAAGTGCATAAACTAAACATTTAAAGGTGGTATAATTCGATTGTTTTTTGTATTTAAGATGTTTTCATTAAATTTAGAGGTATCGATGATGTTTTCAAATAACGAGTAGTACCATATAAAATTCAAAAAAAAAAAATTACAGGGATACATAGAGAATATTCCTACATTACTATAACCATTAGGTGCTAAATGTAAAGATTAGACAAATTAAACCAATCGTATTTCATGCCAAATAAAATTCAAAGAAAAAAATTTAAGCAATCCGAACAAAACCAATGCCAAAAGCCCAAAACTAATCTTCAATTTGAAAAAAAAAAATTGCCAATATATGAACTTTGAGTAGGTCTCCCTTGTGAGTTGTGACGGGTCGGACCTTACGACGGGTTTTTCCTCTAACAAAATGGGTAAAGGGAACATGTGGTGCACCCCCCATGTGCTTCCCCTTTTCCCTTAAATGGGTCATTTGTGAGGGGAAGTGGTACCCGTCGCAAGCTTGTGACGGATACTGCCCGTCACAAACAAGAATTTGTGATGAACTTTTAGCAAGAGTTACGCTCGGTCAAACATTTTTAACTAGATAAACTTTACTGAATAAACTTCACGGTTACGAGTGGTCCTACCATTGAACTCCTTGTAAAAGGGGATTTGACCCGTGTTCATTAAAGACGAATATGATCGTATTCGATGAAGACTACTGGGTAACTCCCAAGTCCCAACTTAAAACAAGATTGACCAGAGTATCGGACACAAACCGTTGTTCACTGAAAAACGAAGGATACCTAAATACTTCTTCTTCTTCTTCTTCAGGTAAATTGGTGTCTTATTCTCAATTTCCATTATTATTTACATTATATTCACATCATAAACCACTCAACTGCTTCTTCATTTTGCTTTGTGTTATGTTAACATATCTTATCTTACTATTCTGCTACTCCCTCTTATTCCCAATAACATTCCCCATTTCTATTTTCGTCTATTCACCCTACTTTCCCTATTTCCTTTTTTCATAAGTGTTTGTGTGATCCAAATTTAATTGTATGGTGGGGTAGTGTATTTGTGTGACCCAAATTTAATTATATGGTAGAGTAGTGTGTTAAAGTGAAAGCGGAAGGTTATTGAGAATATGAGGGAGTATTTAATTGTCAATTATACATTTTCACGGACCGTATATTGTACCGCAATTGGTATTGCTTAAAGACGGTTTTAAGTTGAGACCTCTTTCAACCTCCTTTCGTTTTAATATTATTTGAATTTGTTGTGAGTACCGTGTTAACTCAAGCCGCTAGTAAGCAAGACTTTCTGATGTTACTTCATTCATCCCCTTTTTATTGTTCACTTTTGCAATTTCGATTAAGTTCCACAATAATTGACGTTTTTCTTCCAATTTCCAAAAATACTCTTTTCCTTCAAAATACACAACTTTGGCAAATCATTTCTTTGATTGAAATGTACACAAGGGAAAGGGGACAATATAAATGGGACGGAGGAAGTATTGTGTTGGAAATTGAGACTAGTACGTGGGACGAGGGGACAGTATAAATTGGATGGAAAGGCAATTCATCTACATTCGGCGCTAAATAGATACTTGTACTCCCCCCGTCCCAGTCAATTGTCGTCCTTTCATTTTGGCACAAAGACCGAGGAAAAGGAAACAGTAAGAGATCATTTGTGGGTATACTTAGTGGATGACAATAGTCTCATTTGGATCAAATTACTCATAGAAAACACAACAATTGACCGGGACAGAGGGAGTAATAAAGAGGGAGGTAATCAGAGGATTTTGACCCGCAATTAGATTGTAATCTTGTATATTACTATACCTTGTTGTTTATGAGCTACTCCCTCCGTTGAAGCCAATTCCAGACGTTTTGATATATATGAGGTGTATTTAAATTTAACATATACAATTGGCTTGAGCGGAGGGAGTACCTCTTTTTATCATCCAAAGTGACTATTTTCTTGATTTAGGGGGGTATTTGATTTAAACATCTTACAACTTTCAGTAATGCTTACTTTAATTTTAGTTTGTGAAATGGTCTTACTCTCATACCATCTGTCTTACACGAAACTAATTGGTCGTTCATTATTCGTATGAAATAAACTTCGTCCATTTCAACCATTTAGCCCCGTCAACCCACTCTGTGTAATGAGAAAAGTGGGTAATGAGGCTAAATGAATGAAATACAGGCACTAATATAGCATTGAATGTATCTCTTGTTATTCTCCATGTTAAAGATTCTGTTGTTGAATCCCGTGATTAGTTTGAGACGGACTGTTATCTGAAATCTGTATGGCGCTTTTATTTTGAAGTTCATCAGGTACTTTAGGAACCATGAAACCCCAAAAGCGTTTGCGTTCCTCAAAGGTTGATATTGTTTTAGATAGGTTGAGTGAGATGCCTGATCAAGTGCTTGTGCATATACTCTCACTTATGCCCACTCGAGATGCTGTTAGAACAGTGTTAATTCGCCGCTTTGGATATCTCTGGACTATGGTTCATTTTATTAGCTTTGATTTCAATGAGCATTATGCTATCCCGTGTTATGATGCTGATGCTGATGATGATGCTTATGATAAAGAACGACGACTCATGAGTGCAGCATTTTCACGTTTTGCTCGGTTTGTCCGAAATGTGCTGATGTTTCATAGAAGATCCACCATTGACTCCTTTTACCTTGATATTGGGGAGTATAAATGTGATCATGTAGATCCATGCCTTATTGACGATGTTCACTTGTGGCTGAAATTTGCCATCGATAGAGAAGTCAAACATTTATCTTTTACTTGTGATTTTATCGATGAATTTGCTCTACCTCGTTGTATCTTCACAAGTCAATCTCTAGACACACTTACAATCTTTGGTAGTCTCTTTGAGATGCATGAGCATCAACCTCAGCTCCACATGGGAGCTTTAAGAATATTGTCACTTGTAGGTGTTCAGGGAAGTAATGAGGCATTCAACCAGTTGATATCTGCATGCCCTTCTCTACAAGAACTGGAAATATATAATGCTGTAGGATTGCGAGATCTGAATATTACTGCTCCAAGTGCTATTAGGTTGGACCTGACCATAGCAGATGTGCGAGATGGCCCTTTTACTCTTAATTGCCCCCATGTGGAAATTTTGGATATTGGAGTATGTGTATGGGGTCCGTCAATTCTGCTGGATGTGATTGATGTTTCATCTCTTCAAGTGGTGAATGTCGGGAGTTTACCTAAATGTTTGTCTGGCCTAATAATAAAGCCATTTTTGAGGCACTTTCGAGAGGCTAAGGTTTTAACATTATCAAGTCAAGCGTTCGAGGTGCGTTTTAGTACTTGTTCTTTCAAAATTTGATGGGACTTTGCTTGAGAATAATGTAGTCTCTCTCTCCCCCCCTCCCTTCCTCCCTCCCTCCCTCCCTCCTCTCCCTCTCCCTCTCCCCCTCCCTCTCCCTCTCTCTCTCTCCCTCTCCCTCCCTCTCCCTCTCTCTCTCCCCCTCTCCCTCCCCCCCTCTATCTCTCAGGTAAACGAACTACTTCATATACTAACTACAAACGTTTGAAAGTGATAATAGCAAAATGGCTCACCAAACAACTGGCTACACCTCTTTTAAATGTGGAGTAGTAATCATTTGAGGAAATTCTTGACCCAATTTACATTGGGTTCTTGGTAAAAAGCCTTCAGGGTATTTACGCTAGGGTAAGGTTACTTGCAATCGACCCCCCCACCCTACCCCTTCATTGCCGGGAGGCGGGGAGCGGGATAGAAGGTAATGTTGTTATGAAACATTAACGGTCAAAGTTGACGTGGTTGTCCACTCAATCAAATGTGGACAATATAGGCTGGCATCTATATTCACGTTGTATTAACTGTTCTGTTGTTGTGACACATTAATAGTCTTAGTTGACGTTGATTGACCACTAAGTCAAACATGGACAATATAGATGGGATTGATAACGTAACATCTATATTTCACTTTGTATTAGTTTTTCAGTGGTATTACATGCTCATTTGGCGGTTCTTGCATATTGACTTCCATGGCGTTATGCACTCATTGACGATCTGAATGCTCACCAATCACCATGCTTGTCTGCGCAACTAAAATTTGATTGGATATCATAACATACGTAACCAAGTGCTTAGGAACTTCAGTTAGGGGACTGTCCCTTTTTTTGTTTGATGGAAAGGCAGCCTCTATTAAAAATTCATTTGCCGACATTAAGTCGGAGGATCAAGTAATCTGAGACGTCTTTGTTCTCTTCTTATACAGCAATTATGTTGCGTGGAGAAAGTGGATGTTCCGCAAAATAAATGGAAGAGTTTGGCTTTGCAGCCATTGTGGGATAATGAAAAATGTCTTCAAGTTATTATAGAGTTGGTGAAAAGCTCAGTGGACTTGGAGGAGCTCATAATATACGCTGGACAATCATCGGCAAGTGAGGTCAGTATAAGTAGTTTTCTTATTCTAATTAATCGCCTTGTAGCGTCCAGTCTTCTCTTTTAACTGTTGTCGGACTTGTATCTAACTAATGGCAGGGTAATCATGAAGTACTTGGCTCAAAGCTATCTACTACTTGTGAAATGCCCCTACTAAAAAATGTCACCATCCATGGCTATGGAAAATGTCGTGAAGGTCAGCTTCAACTAGTAGAATTTGTACTGAAAAATGCTGTCATCTTGGAAAAATTGGTAATTACGTGTGAGGAGAGTCAACTCACAGCCGTTGAAGAGCTTGGGTTTCTTAAGCAAGTATTAAGATTCAAAAGAGCGTCAGCAGATGTAATTGTAGACTTTGCTTGAGAAACATAGTAAGACATCTAAGGAGTTATGATTCCTGGGCATTCAAGAAAAAATTTACTCTCCAAAGGGTTTATGAAATAGGAATCTGCTTTTAACATGGCACGACATTCATTCACGATGATGGGGTAGACTTTCGTTGTATATAAGCTCTCTTTCGGTCTCGTGTTTGATTGAACCGTGAGCTACTACCTTTCATATCTTATGATCTGCCTCTGGTAAAATTAGCATTGAGTTTGCGTTCTCCCATTTCCTAACATTTATTTTGATTATCGATGTTGGGCTGAAGCTGGAGTTGAGCAATGACCAAAATTCTGCACCTAAGGCTGTAAATTTGAGCAGTTATGTTGCTGTATGTTCCGTTTATTTAGATTTGAATCTTGTTTAAACATTCGTTGGAATATAATGTGTTGAGTGCCCTGAGCGGTAGTACAATATTTGTATTTGAATCGCAAAGGTCTGATGCAAAACTCAAGTCGACAAAGTTCTGAACTGCAAAAATTATTGTTCCTCATTTGTTAAATTCTATTTTTAGCAAAAGAACAGACTGAAAGAGCGGAAAATCTTGAATTTTCATGATGTTTGTAGATTGTTCACTTTTGTATTCAGGTAAATTGTTCACTTTTGCATTCCGACCCGTCACTTTTTCTTCCAATTTCCCAGTATACTATTCCCCCCCCTCCCCCCACAAAATAAAAAACAATAAGTCTCCTTTGTGACGGGTCAAGTTACTCAAGAATCACCCGTATGGATTTTATTTGACCGCCACAAGTTTGTGACGGAGCATTTCTTGAGAACTTGTAAATGCCTAACTTTGGCACAAGTCACAAATGAGAATTTGTAAATGCCTAACTTTGGCACAAGTCACAAATGAGAATTTATAAATGCCTAACTTTGGCAGAGCATTTCTTGAAATTGTTAGTTTGATATAGGTTGCTTTATTGAAAGCTGAATCAAGGTTTTATCTTGAAATTGTTATTATTAGGTAATCACTTGAGAACTATGAAACCCCAGAATGTTTTTCAGAAAACTATGAGGGAGCAGATAGGTTGAGTGAATTGCCAGTTGAAGTCATTATCCACATTCTTTCTTCTTTACCCATTGTCGATGCTGTTAGAACAATGTTGTTTCGTCGATTTGGAAATCTTTGGACTTTGGTTCCTACTCTTACTTTTGTTGTTGAAGAAGTCCTTGATAAGTTGATTTCAGGTGGTAAATGGGGAACCAGTGATGTAAGGCGGTTCTGCATTTTCGTCCGCAACGTGTTGATGCTTCACAAAAGTCCCGTCATTGATAAATTTTATCTTCTTTTAGGATGCTATTATGTGGACGAAAGACGGGAGGCTGGTGATGAAATAGTAATGTGGTTGAGGTTTGCTTTGGATAAACAAGCAAAGGAAATACATTTCTGTGATGTTAGTCATGACTTAACTAACAGTTCCCACTTTCCAAAATTTACAAGTCAATCTCTTGTTACACTTGAACTCTGTAACTGCAGTATATATCCCCAACTTCAAGTGAACTTGGGGTCTTTAAAGAAGCTTATACAACCACAAAGTTAACTTTCAGAAGTGTATGCAGTACCCCTGATTTAATTTTGTAGTCAGGGTGGTTTCCATGCTCGTACGGATTTCCCTCTTGTAGAGCTTTCTGATCCTTGTGTGATGTCCAAACTGAAGACTGTTACCCTCCATGGCTATGTGAAACCTTGGGAATATCAGCTTCAACTAATAGAATTCTTGCTCAAAAGTGCCGCTGTCTTGGAGAAACTGGTGATTGTTCCGAACCAGCTTGGATTAACAGCAGTAGACAAGCTGGATTTTGTCACGCATGTGTCGAGCTTCCAACGGTCTTCACCAAGTGCCAGGGTACTCTTTCTTTGAGTAGTATGGTTGCTTTTCTTCACCACACTCGATTGGGTACTAGATCTGTAGCTTAACAATTGGGCCAGTTCACATAAATTCTCAGGAGTCTGGTTAGTTTGGTGTTTTTTTTTGGAGAGAAAGTACTTATTTTTATTGAAAAAAAATTGTTTCCACTTTATTTAATTTCTGTTTATTTGTCAAACTTTTTTGCCGCATGAATTCAGTTTGTCAGTTTTTCTCACTTTCTCTTTATATTACGACTGTCAAGTTTCTCTTCAGCACATGGCAAATGTGGGTTGGGAGGTCTAAAATGGAAATAGTGAACGATGAAATGCAGCACCGAGTAGCTATTAACTATTGCAGAATGGTTTCATGCATTATGGCTTGATTATAGAGAGTAGGAGTTATCTGGATTGACGAGGTTCTTGAACATATTACAGGGTAGCAATTTGCTAAGCAAGCAGTTCAATTTGACATTACACTGGCATGTCACGTCCAAGACCGCAATGATGTTTTACACTTTTACAGGTAACAGAGTATTGACGCCTTGACGGGATATCAATTTGGCAGAGTTTTGGTTGAGGTTCTTGAAGTGCATGTTAGACACTGGTTTGAAAGCAATGAAACACATTACACATGTTCCTGTTTTCACTTGTCTCTGCTTGCTCAATGTTTGAAATCATTTTTAGGTTCATTAGGGTTAATGCAGGGACATCCTTTGAATGTAAGCTTGATTCCGGTTGTCGTGGCCTTATGGGGATATATTTGGATTCAGCGATTTTGATTATTCTGGAAGCCGGATTTGTGATTTACCTTCGCAAAGAAAAGACAAATGCAAGTTCAAGTAAAATTTAATGTTGTAGCCTTGTAGGGTTATCTTAAGCCTACATTATTCACCTTAAATCTTTATAAGCCCAAAATTACTTCAGTAAAAATGTAAAATTACTTAAATATTTAATTGTTTTGTAAAACTGTCTTAAGCATACATTATTCACCACCTTCATGGTAAAAAAAAGTTCTTATGCTACTAAATTATTATACCCATATAAGGGTGCTAACCACTTACCAATTACAGTTTAACGAGTATTAAGCTATTTACGTAAACTAGTTTTACGCCCATGCAAAATTACTGTGTAGGAAATACCTAAAGTTATGTCCTCATTACCATCATATGATGGAGATTTGTCATGTTTTAAACTTAAGATATCAGTGTCTGTCTTAAGCAAGACGTATTGATTGAAAAGGTCAAAGTTTCGTCTTGTCCAACAAAGGTGTTGTCTAGTGGTTAAAACTTGGGTGAAACTCCCAAGGGTCTCAGGTTCAAGCCTACCCAAGAGAAATCTTGCGGAGTATTTAAACACGAGGCTATGCCTTCTAAACTTCGAGCCTCTCACCCAACGGTGGCGTATACCCAAATTTACCCAGAGCGCACCAAAAATAGCGGCTGCGGGTTCTTCCGTTACAAAAAAAAATAAAAATAAAGTTTCCTCTCGGAGATCACAATAAAGCAAATGGGAAGGAAAACTAAAATTGAGTGAGTGCGATTTACGATGTACATTTGTACCTAATATCTACGTAAGGGTATGATTATTGGTCAGACTCACTAAAGTTTGAAGACTCTAATATATCAGCTTTCCAATAAGTTTTATTATTACTTTATTGTTCTAACTCTTTTCATATCAGACTCACTTCAGACTTTATATGGTAGACCTCACTTAAGACTCTACTTTTCCATTCACTTTTGTTGTGGAGTCTCTACAGAAAAAATAAAAAATAATAACTTAACACATGTGAGTTGTTTATTGGTTTTCGTATATAAAAAGGTAGAGTCAAAGATTTAAAAAGTCGTTTAAATTAAAGGGATTTTCTATCGTGTACCCCTGTGTTCTCGAATTCTAACGTATACCCTCAATTTTTAAGAAACATCCAATATACCCCTAAACTCCCATATTAGTTTCTAGGATACCCCAAGTATCCAAATTTGAGTCTTTTAATGGTTACATATTGTCACAAAAAGTTGTATATTGATGAGTAAATAAGGATTTTATTGATGGTGACACGTATTTTTAACGAAAAATAAACTAAAATCGCCAAAATATAATAGTTAAAATTGTAAAATTTTAGCATTTAGGGTATTTGTAGAACAATTTATTAAGTTTAGGGGTATTCTGTGTGATTTTGAAAAACCGAGGGTATATCGTAGAAACTGAAATTAAATCTTAAATGTCCAAGACTCGATTTAAAAAGTTACCAAGACTTTAATTGATTATTGAAAGTTTTAATTGAGTCTTATTTCAAGACTCATTTTAAGACTAAGCAATAATCTTACCGAGCCGAGTCAATTTATAAGTTGCACTAGGTTTGTTGGTAAAATACCAAAATCAAAACAAGATTAACTCATAGTTGATTGTTCACTGAGAACCGAAGGGGTTTTACATTTATTTGGTGGCAGCAACACCTATTTACTTCTTCTTCAGGTAAATTGGTGTCTTATTCTCAATTTGGATGATATTATACTCTACATTATATTCATGTCATAAACTACTTAACTGCTTCTTCTTTTTTATTTGTCAAAATAGCATAATACTGGAGTATATCTTAGTCACACTATTTGTGTTAGTATCAACCATTCTGCTATTTAATTGTCAATACTCAGTAGTCTACCACGAATCCACGATTATATATGTTCGCTGACCGTATATTATAGCGCAGTAGCTATTGTGTGAGACGGTTTAAGTTAAGACCTTTCACAACCCTTTTAATTTTAATTAGTTGGATGAAGGGGTAATTCATTTAGCGCTAAGTCTTCCTTAACACGGATCAAATACTACCACGTGGTGATAATAAAGACAATTTTTTTGATATTTTCTTGGCAACACACTTGTTGATTTGGTATGTATTTGACCCGTCTTGAGCTTAAGTCCGATTGTGCCCGTCTTAAATGAGAATTTGTGTTCATCTACATTGGGCATTGGATAGGCAACCCTGTAATAGAATATAATATAATATATAGGACTCAACCATTACCTTAAGATTTTGGTTGAGATGGTTCAACTATCATGGTATCAGAGCCAGAGTGACCGTAGGTCACGTGTTCAAACCATGGCAGCCCCCAATATCTCACAAACTCATCAAGTGGAAAAACCCGCACATGGTATGCATTCGAGTGAGGGGCATAATAGAATATAACTATAATATATGGGCCTTAACCATTACCTTAAGGTTTTGGTTGAGATGGTTCATCTATCACCCTGTGCTAGTCTCTCACTGGTGCGCTATTGTTAGACATTATGCTTGTGAATTGTGATTTGTTACTTATTAGCCTTAAGCGCCAATTAGTTTGATATAGGCTGCTTTTTTGAAAGCTGAATCAAGGTTTTATTTTGAAATTAATTTAGGTAATCACTTGAGAGCTATGAAACCCCAAAAGCGTAACTGTTCTTCAGAGCACTATACCGGCCGAGATAGGTTGAGTGAAATGCCAGATGAAGTCATTGTCCACATCCTATCTTTTATGTCCACTGCAGATGCTGTTAGAACAATGTTGATTCGCCGATTTGGAAGTCTTTGGACTTTGGTTCCTACTCTTACGTTTGACATTGACGAAGTCCTTGAGAAGATCGCTCCGAATGATGAATGGGGAAGCGATGATGACGAAGACTTTGAGAAGATCGCTCCGAATGGTGAATGCGGAAGCGATGATGTTAGGCGGTTCTGCATTTTCGTCCGCAATGTGTTGATTCTTCACAAAAGACACTTCATTGATAAATTTTATCTTCTATTAGCGTGCCATTACGACGACGAAAGAAGGGAGGCTAGTGATGACATAATAATGTGGTTGAAATTTGCTTTGGATAAACAAGCAAAGGAAATATATTTCTCCTATCTTAGTTATGACTTAACTAAGAGTTCCGACTTTCCAAATTTCACAAGTCAATCTCTTGTAACACTTGAACTCTGTAACTGCACTATCTATCCCCAACTTCAAGTGAACTTGGGATCTCTAAAGAAGCTTATACTTGACAATATAAGTATGTCTGAAGAGGGATTCCAACAGTTTATATCTGGATGCCCTTCTTTGCAAGAACTGCGTATCGTGGAACCTTATTCTATATAGAATCTGAGATTTAATGCTCCAAACATTCGTAAATTATCTCTTGTTCTTTCAGATGAGAAATCTGATGATCCTTGGGGATTGGATTACCTCAATCCTATAAGGGAGTTGGATTTCCCCAATCTCAAAAGTTTGGATTTGGAAATAGATCGTATACTAGACGTCGTCAATGTTTCGTCTGTTCAAGATGTCTACCTCAAAGGGTTGTACATTGATGTGGATGATGAAGATGAACTTGGAATGTTGAAAATATTTTTGGAGAAGTTCTCATGTTGCGAAGTTATTCATTTATCATGTAATGCTTCTGAAGTAAGTTCTCCGTCTTTCTTGAAAATAATATAATGCTTTTCGTTGGTTTATGGCAGTTGTTAGCTTTCATTGAGAACTGACGATATTGCTTACTGTGATTGTTTATGCTTTTATGGTTATACTAATTATTTCATTATGTTGCTTATTATCATTCTTTCATTGATTGTTTATGCCTTTATGGTTTGGCTTATTCCTGTATGATGTCGATGTCTCCATTTCAGCCTTTCCTCCATTCGATAGATGAGTCACATCGTTTACAAATGATGAGATGGAAGCGTGTAGAGTTGGGACTACGAGTGTGGTGTCAAAGCTGCCTCTGGGGTGTCTATCAATTGATGAGGAGTTCAAAGGACTTGGAAGAACTCACTATACATACAACCAAAAAGTTAACTTTAGGAAGCCCAGATATATTTTTCAGTCAGGGTTTTCATGCTCGTACTGAATTCCCTCCTAAAGATTTTTCTGATCCTTGTGAGATGTCCAAACTGAAGACTGTCACCATCCACGGCTATGCGAAACCTTGGGAACATCAGCTTCAACTAATAGAATTCTTGCTAAAAAATGCCACTATCTTGGAGAAATTGGTAATTGTTCCGAACCAGCGTAGTAGATTAACAGCGGCTCGTGGATCAACAGCAGCGGAGAAGCATGACCATGATTTTGTCATGCATGTGTCGAGCTTCCAAAGGTCTTCACCTAGTGCCAGGATACTCTTTCTTTGAGTGGTATGGTTGCTTTTCTTCACCACCGTCGATTAGGTACGATCCGTAGCTTAACTAATTGGCCCAGTTCACATAAAATTGTCATGAATCAGGCTAGTTTGGTTGTTTTTTTTTGGAGAGAATGACCCCGTGTAATAAATTCGTTTGGTGTTTTTTATTCTTAAAAAAAGTACTTATCTTTATATTTTAAAAAATTACTTTTCGATATATTTTATTTATTTTTATTTTTGTTTATTTCGTCGAACTTTTTTGCCACATGAGTTCAGTTCGTCATTACAACCTCCTAGTTTCAAGTACATTTATTTTATTTCATATACGAATTTTTATGTTTTGTTTTTTGCTCTTTTTGTGCATTATTGCATTCATGCCTAAGTGGTTTTGAAGGATTATTTTATATTACCGAAACCTTATACGGAGTATCGTTTTGGAGCTAAAGCTTTAATTTGTCTCTGTTTCTTAGTCAATTACCAATTCACCATGGGCCGCATAAACGATTTTTTTGCTACACCTGCTGAACCATTTATAATTTCAATTAAATTGTGTTACCATGTCTCATTCGATTGTTTACGATTGCTTTCGTCGTGGAGTTTTAGGAGGGTCACATGCAATTAGGATTCGGGAACTTGCATGGATAATGGGTTGGGACTTGAGAGGTCTAAAATGGAAATAGTGAACAATGAAATGGAGCGCCGAGTAGCTTTTAACTATTGCAAGAATGGTTTCATGCATTATAGCTTGATTAAAGAGGGTAGGAGTTATCTGGATTGACGAGATTCTTGAACATATTACAGGGTAGCAATTTGCTAAGCAAGCAGTTCAACTCGACATTGCACTGGCATGTCACGTCCAAGACCGCAATGATGTTTTACGGGCAAAAGAGCACCGATGGGATATCAGTTTCGCAAAGAGTTTTGATTGAGGATAT
>JAIUZE010016576.1:0-43251 GCA_022085475.1 Heliosperma pusillum | reverse complement strand
AAACAGTCACAGGGAAACCTTCCTATCATGTGACTAATTGCATATAAATCATATTCAAATATCATATCGCCTCATATCTACTAAGGCTCATTCATTCATTCATTAAATACAACCTTACTTGAAGACAAATCCCCGACCGAGTCCCGCGACGGGTCATCAGTCAAAACGGGGCTGACTAGATCTTAGTTTGACCAAACCCGTTTGGTCAAAACGGCTAGAAACAGAGTCTTTTCCACATAGACTTGAACATAAAATCAACATATTCATTACATGTTATTTTATTAAAACTTCTAACATGTGAATTATTATATCATACCAAAAACCCGCTTGACTTAAAGGATATCAATTTAAACTATGATCTCGTCTTATAATTTCTAACATGTGAGAAATAATAATTTTATGAAAAATACTTTTAATTAAATAATTTACTTATTAAAATTTCTCACTTGCTAAATATTACAAAACACGATAAAATAACAATACTCTAAAACCGTCACAAGTCCAAGGGGACCCACGGTTCATTTTGGACCGGTTTTGGTCATCTTTTCTAAAAACCGTTTCTTAATATTTCCCGCATGCTTAACATATTTAAAACCCGTCAAAACAACAACAAAACAATCAAGTATCGATAAAAACCCAAAGAACCAAAACACGGACCAACCAGACCGGGCTGGACCAGGTCTGAACCGGCCTGAACCGGCCTGGTTTGGCCCAGTTTTCCAGCCACCAAAACAGCCCCCTACGGCCACCACCAACATCGACTCTAAATTATTTCTAACATGTTTTAATTAACATCCATATTAAACAACCAATTCATCCATCATGCATACAAAAATCATGATTATGAACAAATCCTCAAATATGTCAAGAACACTATACATGCCAAAAATTCATCCAACATAATATAATAACAACTTATCATGTTACTAGTTAAAAATCATAAATAACTATAACATGAACATAAACAAAGGAAAACAAAGGTATGTAACATTAATTCGTCGAGTAACTCGGAATCGTTACCTTAGCTAGAAAAATCAATTAGCACACAAAATAAGAACTAAAGAAAAACCCGTCTACTAATCTTCTTCTAATATATACGAGTCACCAAATTCGTCTTCAAAATCTTCCCCTATAAGAAATGACAAGAATAATATTGTTAGTATTAAAACTTGATTTTCCATAATTAAAGTGTTGAAAACGATTTTGTCGGAATTGAAAATAAACCGTACTTGAAGATGGAGAGCGAAGAGGAGATTCTAGAAATATAAGTTAGGACGGATTTGAATAAGAAATGAAGGTTTTGTGACGATTTTGCTCAAGAACGACGAAGAACGATGAAGAACGATGAAGAACACCAAGAACGATTTTGATTATATTAAAGAAAGTATTAAAAAGGTATTACGTTGATTTAGTGTAAAATGAAAACATAAGTGGTGTGTAATGGATGGGTGGGCCGTGTAGATATAGAGGAATTTATGAGTCGGGTTTTGAAATTGTTGTTACGGGATTGACTCGGGTTTAATAATTATACTACGGTAATTTGATTAGATATAATTATATATTAAGTTAATTAAACCAAATATCTAGATATTATGTTATTGTAATGAAAAGAAAGAAAATATCAAGCTTAAGAGAGGAGAGGAGCCGTGTGGTTTGGTGAGAAATCGGGTCTGTTTTGTAAACGATTTGCGTAATTTAAGTTAACGGATCGATAAAGTTATAAATATCTTCGATATTATTATTAGTTTAATCATATTAATTTAAAATATCTAAAGTGAGTGGAAAAAGGTGAGATGGGCGGGTGACCTCCGGCCGCCAAGTCAGGAGTGAAGTTTCGGGTTTGTTTCGGGATTTAAGATGACTCGGAAATAGTTAAATGACGTTCGGGTTAAAACCGTAAAAGTTATTCTTTAATTCCGAATAAATTCAAAATAATTATATTAAATTATCTTAAATTCAAATAAATCTTAATAAAAATAGATTAAATTTATTATTTTTCAAAATAAAATTTCGGTCTTTAAATTTACGAGGTGAGTCGGGAAAAGTCAACGAAAGTCAAAGTCGACTTAAAAGTCAAGAAAAGTCAAAGATGACTTAAAAGTCAAGAAAAGTAAATGACGACTTAAAAGTCAAGAAAAGTCAATGACGACTTAAAAAGTCAAGAAAAGTCAAAGGCGACTTAAAAGTCAAGAAAAGTCAAAGATGACTTAAAAACGGGATTCTCATAGAATCTCCCAGAAATTCCAAATACGAACTCGGAATTTCCAAATACGACTCGAAACAATAAATTCTATTTTAAAACTTAAGTTTGCTGAAAGGTATCCGTAAAATATTTTCACTAGAAAAATAGGGTACTTTTCGGGTTGTTACACTCAGAGCAAGCAGAAAAGTGCCTCGAAAGAAACTATTGTGTATGCCAAACAAAGTAGTTCCTGCTCTGTTTTTGTGCGGCAGTTAGGGTTTGATTTAGGGTTTGTTTAAGGTTGTTACAGCTGGTTCTTGTAGGCATGTTGTGTGTACGTGCTAAGGGTTGGTAATGGAGGTGGTAGGACGTTTATATAAAGGAGTTTGAAGGGTTCAAATAGGGTTTAGGAGGAGGAAGTTGCTGTTTAATTAGGATTGTGTTGCGGCTGCCATATCTCGGTTTGGGTAGGGTTTTAAGGGGGTTTTCTTAGTGGGTAAGGTAGGTAATATGGGTAGGATAAGAGGCTATGTGTTGTGGTTAATGGGTACGGGTTTTGGATCAGTTTGTAGCGGGTTTTGGGCTCGCGTTTACTGCTGGAAAACAAGGGGATGCAATTGTGTTAGTCTGTTTTGAGTTGTAATTTTGAAATGGGTTAGGGTAGTCTTATGACCACGAAAATTGGTATGGTGCTGCTCGGGAGTATCAGCTATATGTTTGATGTGTCGGTTTTTGTGAGTAATGGAATTAAGGCTCAGCAAGAAGGAGAGAGATGAATTTACTAAATTCCTCAACCGATGGTGCGATGAAAGCGTGAAGCTATCCAAAAGGCCAGAAGAAACAGAAATGGTGGATAAACTTGTTAAGAACCTACAACCTGAATAGCAAGATGCTATCAAGTACCAAAAGGTTGACTCATTTAAGGAACTTATTCGAGTCGGAAGGAAAATCAAAGATGATGATAGGGTAGCTGAGGCTGAAAAGGAATTTATCTCAAACATTAAAATCCAAGATTGGGTAGAGAACGGGAAACACCTAGGAACTTCCAATGACATCTACGCCGGTAGCCTTTTGGGTGGAACTTCTAAAATGTCACAATGCGAAACACCTAGGATATTCACCGACATTGGGTGTACCTACACTAATGCTCTTCATAGGATAATAACCCAGGGAAAATTGAACCCTATAGGTTCAACTCCAGATCCACCTGTTGATCGACAAAGTAAATGGTACAAGCCAAATGCATGTGCCTATCATCAAAAAAAGAGGCATGCTACCGAGCATTGATATCATCTCAAACATTAAAATCCAAGATTGGGTAGAGAACGGGACAATTCAAATCCCAATTGTTAGACCCAACAATGTAAATAACCCGTTCGGTGATCATGTGAACGTGATATTTGTCGAAGACAACATTGATGTATCTCGCCTAATCCAACCCGTTTTCTATCTCACCGGACTTTACGTCGGAAAAGGCTATGCGGATTGTTCCAAATTTCTCCCTCGAGCCAAGAACGAAGTTCACTTTGGGGACATTGGTATTGGTTGTACACCATACATTCTTCGAAGCGAGAATATGATTAATGGGGTTAGGGACGATGAGGAAGATAACATCTATCTCATCGAAGTTGTAACTGTCCCGCAAACACAATAAGAAATATGAAGGTCGAGAAAGGACATCCTAGAGTCCAAAATAACCTCAGTCAAGGCACTTTGCGAAAGGTCTACCTCAGAGGTTTCCCTTGCCATGAAGTTCCAAAAGACCGAGGAAGACATATCAAAGGCCAATGAAATGAAGAAATTCATGAGGGAAAGAAGATTCCAACCATGGTACGTTAGGATGCAAGGAGAGAAAGAAGAAGCTCGGTAGAGGCTAGTTGCACAATATCCGGACTTTATCCGGAATCCCTCTGAACCCATAGCCCTTTATGGCACGGACGAAGCGTCGTCTTCTTTCAGGGTTGGCGCTTCTAATGACATTATGATAGCGTATATATTCCCCAGGTGTGATTTGAATTAGACCTTCATCAGTAGTGCAATCAGAGCGTGGCATCAATGGTAGTTCGAATAGACAAAGGCGATGACGTAGTTGGAGCTGAAGACATGATTTGAGGTAGATGACTTCCGCATCAACGACGGGAAAATGTATTGCCTGTAAGAAGGAGAAATGCCCAAGACCATATTTGATGACTAAAAGTCGGAGTTTGTTTCCTAGTTTAGTCTAAGTCAAGTCTAACACTTTATTTTCTTGTAATCGAGTCATAGTTTTCCGATATAGGGTGTGTCCTAGAGATCGCACTTTCCTCGAGTCTGTCAAACGTTCAAACATTTTGAATAAAATATCATGTTCATTTCCCTATCTATTCCACCTTTATTTATCAACCTAAGATGCACAATGCACTCGAAGGGTGCACCTAGCTAGAAATGTATCCCGCTGTAGATGCTAAGGTACTTTAGGATCCAGTGACCGTTTCCTTTACCATTTTCATGTATGTCGTTAGAAAACCCCCATCAAAACTTGTGTTTAAGACAAGAACAATAGATGATTATGTGACGATACTAGACTAGCTCTTTGTTCCCGGATTAATGACAAAAGGCAAGCCCATACTCTGCAAAACAGCCCCTCTCGAAGAGAAAAAAAAAACAGACTTTTTTCTAAAAAGGAATGTTAGTACTAACCCAAATCAATTGGCGAAACCCAAGTGTCTCGACATGTACTAAGTTGAAACCCAAAGTATTGTATTCAAAAAAAAAAAAAAGAAAAAAAAATTTGTGTTACCTGTGGGAGTTCTGGATAAGTTGAAGGCTTTATGCAGGAACTTTCTTTGGGAGGGTGCTGATACTTATTCAAAAGCCCCTCTAGTTGCTTGGAAATGTTTCTGCAAGGGTAAAGACTATGGGGGTCTAGGCTTACTTGATACAAGAGTCTGAAACAGTGCAGCTGTGGGGAAGTTGGTTTGGTGGATAGCCTTAAAGAAGGATCACTTATGGATTAAATGGATTGATAAAGTCTACCTTAAAGGCAGAGAATGGCAAACTTACCACCCAACTAATTACAGTTCATGGGCTTGGAGGAAGATTTGTGAAGTGAAGGAAATGATGATTCCTGCTTTGCACACTGGAGAATGGATGGTTGCTGCAAGTCCTTATACTATCTCTCAGGGTTACTCATGGTTAAAGAATAATGATGAATCTAGAATGGAATGGTGCAGGATTGCTTGGAACCGGTTTAATACGCCAAAGCATTGATTTATCAGTTGGCTCCTTTGGGAGAAAAGACTACCGTGACAACTCTCGCGAATGTGGAAATATAAAACATACAAGCATGTGAATTATATAGCGGAAATAGGGTATTTTAAAAACCTTTATACATGCAATATAGAAAATACGAGGAGTGTCAAATTTACAAACTAAAGTGTGAAATACAATAACAAGAGACGTAGTCTTTCCAAGTGTTAACAATGTAAAAGTGTTTATCGAACAAGTTAAAATCGTCTAGAGGTGTTTTATCCAGGGACAACGCCCGCTAGCTCACACCCAAACCCAAAATGTCAAGCAAAAAGCCATCCAAGCAAGCAACCTGTTCATCCATGAAAAACATGAACGCCACAATCAATGGGGAGTAACTCCGGGTTCTCCCAGCCATATCACATTAAACGTACATATAAGGAAATACAAAAGTAGAAGCATGCATATATAGATATACATGTGAAATATGATAAGGATAGATAGGCAATTCAATATTTAAAGATAAGAGCACATGGAATACAAATCCGAATCCATCATGTTATACAAAGACTCGGGGAAGACACTCTTAGGCAACCGAATACGCTCACTAGGGCTTGCATCTCACCGTTAGCGGTATAAGTTTGATAAGATTGAGACTCGACAAACAAACCAAGCCAAGTCATGCGATGATCACAATAAATCCAACATATTATCATCCATTCACGAACCAATACATTGACGGTCTCCAATCACGCAATGACCATGAATAATATCATGAAATCACGCATTCAAAGACGACGACTCAAAGACGACCTTTCTCACGGTAAATGAAACGCACTAGCATCGTGTACATGGCAAGTATGATTAAAAGGCGTTCACGGATGACATTTCCCTCAATTCATACACGATGACATTTCGTATATGTAGACTAATTTCCTCCTGGTAGGACGACGATAATAATACGGTCCTAGTCTAAACCTGGCCAGACTCTGGGAATAAATCATGTTCCGATTCGACACGCGAGGACCTTTCGCATCCAAGACTCGGTCTTACAAAAATAAACGCCGAGTACCCCAAATTCGGTAGATCAATTCACGAAAGAGGCGGAAAAGAGCTCAAGCCTCATAACAAGCGGTACGCTACATGCAAATAACACCACCTCGCAAGTACACAACATTGACGGCCGGGTCGATCAACGCATAGCGTTCAACTCCCAACAACGTCGTCGTATGCCCACTAACACATGCATTTAAGCAGTAGGATACCTCTCCGTTCCGACATTCCAGCCTTACGAACGGGAAGGTAGCCAAGGAAATGAGAGTAAAAAGCACAAGACAAAATAGTGCTCAAACCGTAACATTAGTAAAAACCGACTCAAAGTGGGAACATATCGAAAACCGTCACGAAACATGTGATACAAGCGAATAAGATATCATATATCCAAAACATAAATATTATAAGTCACTACGTAAAATTATACGATAAACGGATCATGCGAACTATTATACATTACGAGTTTTAGAAGTTAAAGGAAAAATATACAGCCGTGTTCCAGGCCGGGCAGGGGACCGGTGGCCGGTGGGCCGGCTCTAAACACAGGGCAAAATCCAAAAATCACCAAAAACAGAGAAATGTGGTCTGGGCCGGTCAGTGGACCAGCGGCCGGTCGACCGGCACAGAGCCCCTCTTCATACAAATCCAAAATTTCCAAGGGTGTTACTGATGTGTTCCCAGCCGGTTGGCAGACCGGCAGCCGGTCGACCGGCCAGGAGCACCAGTTCACCCGTGAGCCTTGCTCACTTAACCAATTCAATCCAATTCTCATATATGCTTCTAATAATCATCAACAATCAATATATATTATCAACATTCATCATATAACATCATTCATTAATCATAGCATGGTTTCAAATCTTCCTAATCGTATTTTAAATACGATTTCTAGCATATAAACATGTAAAACATGTAAATGATACCGAGTAACCCTTCACCGTTACCTTTAAACGTCTCTACTAATCGTCAAGCTCCTCTTCTATAAGGAAATAGTCTTTGTCGGGATCTTGGAGGTCACCACCTACAAATTGATCGTAAAAAGATGAATAAAGTTCATCTTGAGAAAGACGGAAAGTTTGAAAAGCGAGAAAGACGATACTTTTAATATCAATACGGATAGAAGAAGGTTAGGGAAGAAGAATAAGACGAACTTACGTAAATTCTATCAAGTAACGAAGAAGTTACGACAATTCTAAGATCGATATCAAAGAGGGAAAGATGAGATTTCTTAGAGAGGAAGAAATGTGTTTGATTTTGTGTTGAATGAAATATTAGGTTAAGGAGTAGTGTGAGTTGTGTAGGAGAAAAGTCAACGGAAGTCAAAGACGGTTCCAAAGTCAAGGAAAGTCAAACTCGACTTAAGACGGGATTTTCATGAAATCTCGCAGAAATTCCAAATACGAACTCGGAAATTCTAAATTCGACTCGAAACTTAAAATTATAAATTAAAACTTAATTTTGCTGAAAAGATTTCGTAAAATATTTCTACTAGAAAAATAGGGTACATTTCCGGGTGTTACAATGGTATTCAATATTGCGTTCATTGTGAGTTAAAATGTTGTTCAGATTTGTATAAGAAGATGAGTAATTGTATGGATTATTCTTGTAAATTATCCCTATAATTTACTTGTAAAACAATTTTAAACAAGTCACTCATATAATGACCCCTCACGAAATTATATAAGTGATTCCAAGACCCATCTTTAGACAAAAATAGTCATCGTATGCTATCTTTATCTAAAAATGGTAAGTCAGTACTTGACTAATTCTACCCTTAGAACTCTTGGTTGACGGATTTCAACTAAATCCATCTCCTAGTCCCTAGATAACGCTTATCTCGTTTAGTCCAATCCAATTTTAGCTTGTGATCGTATCACCCTACTTACCCGAGGTAAAAAGGGACCCACGAGCGTGGTAGCCCTAATGAACACGGGATTCATAGGTGTTACTAATTGTTAAGGCTAATCTCAATTTTGTAAGTCATGTGAGAGGACTTGTCAATTTAGTTATTAATTCCCTATAAGCTAACTAAGTTGGTGAATTTTGAATAACTTTGAATTGACAATCGAGAAATAAAAATGCATGTTGGCGATTTTGGCATGAGCGGAAAACATAAAGCAAGCAAATAAGAAATCCTAGTATGGCCATCTAGCTAATCCAATTAACTAGGCGATTACAAAATCGGAAACCAACTCCTTGGCCCCTTGCCTCTTCATGGTACATGCTCCAAAAAGGCACCGTCTTTTGGAACACCGACTTCGGGAATCTCAGACTTCATAATAATTAATTACAAAAGATACAACTAAAATTCCTATTATACATTTGATCTAGAAAATGAAATTAAATTATTACAAACGGCGATACGAGATCGCAAATAAAATTACAACCGAATCGGTATTCCCTAACATTACGGGTAATACCAATTAAAATAATCTAGGTCATACTAGGTACAACTTGCATTAAAATTTAAACAAATTACATTCATTCATTTAACCATAACAACATAAATAAAATGCTGAAAAAATATGCTAAAATCGCCCTTGATACTTATCATGCTCATTCTAGCTCGGTTTTATGGATTTTATCGATTTTTAACTATTAAAATCAATAATCAACACTTAAATCGTATTTAAGCTCAAACTAATTATCTAAACTGATTTAGAACTCGAAATTAGTCCCCACTAACTTTGTTTGTATTTAATTAGTTCGAATTGATTGTATTTGCTAAATATAGAGGTTTAATTATAACATTTATGAAATAAACCCAAAATAAAATATAAAACTCATAAAAATTTGAAACCAAAAATTTAGTACATTCTAGAACATTTCTAGGAACTATAAAAACCAGAAAAATTTGCCCAAAAATTTTGAATAAATATTATGAACAAATAACTTAGTATTCAACGGTTTTATCAAATAAAAACCATTAAATATAGTAAAATAGTGAAACAAATTATAAAATTTTACCAAGATAATATAAATCAGATTATAAAATATACCAAAAATTTTCAAGACCAGAAAAGGACGTTTCAATTTTATGATCATAATAATCTCACTTACATTGGGATCTAGTTATCATGCATGCAAATATAAAAGCATAAAAGAAAAGATAAGACGAAAATATCCTTACATTGGGAATGTTGGGAATTTTCGGTTCAATATGGGCACAATAAGAACTCCTTCTTATTGTTCTTGAGCATAAAACTAGTGGATGATCCTCCATAAAACAACCTCCAAAGTAGAAGGTCTCCTTCTTGTTGCACCCAAGAATCCACCCAAATAATCTAAACTTATTATTAACTAGATAATAAGTGAAGACATAATACTACTAATATTAGTATATTACTACTCTAGTAATATGTATATAATATTAGTGTGTATGAGAGTTGTAGAGAGAGTAGAGGTTTTAGAGAGATATGAGAATAAAACACCAAAATGAAGTCCATCAAAAATGAACAACAATTACCCCTTTTGAAGGCTTTTTGGCCGGCACATACAAGCCCCATGTGGCCTCTCATTTTGATAATTTATTCTCATGCAAATATATGGAGTGTAAGTAAAGTAGTGATGATTAGAGTTATCATGTAATGTCACAATCACCAAGTGAAATGTAAACATAAAATAGAACAATAATCATACCCTTTGCACATGCATAAACCGGTGCACATATGTCCATTATGGACCATTTTGATTTTTGATATTTGTCCCACAAATACTTATTAATCATATGCTAAATTATCTTGTATAATTAAGTGTTAATTTGATCCTATAACAATTATATGACACAAATTAATAAACAATATGTACTTAACTTTTAAGTGATATTTTACCAATATATCAATACATAATGGGTCCCACAATGCCCAGTTAATTTATTTTACAACTCCTTGTAAATATAATTAACTAATTACCTCTACCTCAAAATATGTGCATAACCTCAACTAATTTAATGAATTAACGATTAATCACTAAATTAAATCTTATTTAATCGTATTAAAATAAGACGTAAAATTTATTCAGTCAGTTATCGTATAATTGACTAATAAACTTAAGTGGAATGAGTTCCTAACTCAATTTCTAATAAATAACTCTCGTAACTAAACGTACATATCAAATATATGTAATGCGATAATTAAACTGTATCGTATACAAATAATTAGTATTCTATTTGGGTCTCATCCTATAGGTGTGACCAAAAGGGATCAGTTGATCACCCCCGTCATACAAGAATAACGTCAAACTCTAGTCAGCTGAGCGTTACCTATTTAAGTTAATCAACTGACGTGGAGTATCAAAATATACTAATCATGCCACGTATATTCCAAATTAATTTATTATATAAATGCACTATTGTGGAGGACACTTACTCCAACAATCATGACCATGGACTGTCCAAACTTCATGGTTTGAAGCTCAAGTAGTCCTTGGTCGACAATCAGCTCTTTAGGACCCAAATCAGTAGCTTGGTCATTGATGGCTTCATGGGAAAGTACAAGTCTATCCTCCTCTTTAATAGTAGGCTCATAGGTTGAGTTAAAGAGGGTCTTAATTTCAAAACATGGACTCTCAAAGACAGCTTTACATGAGCTATTCATTTCAACACATGTACTCACGACCTTTGGCTCAAGGCACTTAGACTTAGGACAAGAAACATCCAAGAATGGAACAACAACCATCTCGCCTAAATCCTTCTCTTTCCCTACTGTTTTTATGGCCTCTAAACAGTCCCCTTTAGCTAAGACCTCATGGTTTTTAGTCCTTGCTGAGCTCTTCTCAACACATAAAGCTAACTCAAGCAAATCATCATATGGATACAACATTTCTAAATCAATTCTCTTTGCAATTTCAGATTTCAAGCCATGGTAAAATCTGATTCCTTTTTGCACAACCTCAATATTCATGTCACAAACAAATTGTAGCTCCTCAAACAACTTAGCATATTCAAGGACACACAATGAACTTTGTTTAAGGGCTTTTAGTTCACTCCACAAATCATCCATGGTAGAACAAGGTAGATACTCTTGTTTCATGTTCCTTTCAAGTTTAAACCAAGAAGTAATCATACCCTTCCCTTTCCTTATTCTTGAAAGATTGAGAGTATTATACCATAACAAAGCATTATCCCTTAAATAAGACACAACCAGTTCAAGCTTCCTTTTTTCAGAATAACACTTGTGCTCAAAGTAGCATTCAACATCATACAACCAAGACACAAATGCTCTACTGTTTTCACCATTAAAGGAAGGAGGTAATGGTGTTTTACCTTTGCTCCCAAGGGTAGGAGAGGACTTAGAATACTCATGTGGCAGGTGGTACTTCCCTTGGTACAAATCAGGTGGTTTAGGCTCCCTTGGAACACCATAGTTGGTGGTTGCCTTCTTTGGAAGCACATCACCTTCATACCCTTTTGTAAGAGCTTGCAACTTCCCCCTAGCTTCTTCTAAGGACTTGGAGATGGAACCGAGGTCACAAGGCTTCATTCTTTGACATGGAACATAAGACATAACAAACGTTGCTACTGATTTACTCACACAAATCAGATTGCACTCCTCTCTTGAAAACAGGTTGTTTTTGTGTTTATAATGTAGGTAGGTGTAAGATGACTCTCAAACCAAAGCTCTGATAACCAATTGCAACGAAAACTCTCAGGAAAGTACTGTTTCAATACGGTTTTTGCTTGCTTAGACACACACACACACAAATGGTTCGAAAACAAGACTGAAAGTTAAGCAAATAAAACAAGGATAGGCTCTTCCAAAGCACAAAGCCAATGGATATAGGGTCTCTTAATCAAAGAACAAAGCCAATGACCAAGATAAGTGAGTCCTCAAATCACTAAGAAAATGAGAACACCACAACTTGTAGCACTAAGCCAAGAAGGTTTACTCAAGCACACAAACAAGAGTATAAAAAGAAAACATTGTTTTCAATTCTTTCATTCATTCAAATCTGATTTCTGTAGGTTACAAAGCAAGGCTTATATAGGCTAAGAGATACACATCTAAGGGTCTCAAATGCATCACCTAATGTACAAGAAATTCGTGGTCTTGGCCTTACACAAATCAGAATAGTAACTAGGAAACAAAAGCATAAAGTAATAAAGCATAAAGTAGAAAACAGAAAACGGGCTGTGCTCCTCTTGGTCTTGTTGTGCAAGGTCAATTAAGATGTGTAAGACCTTGGATCTTGGGCTTGGAAGCTACCATTTTCAAGTAAAAAGGATTAGGATGCCTTTTAAGTCGTTCCCTTGTCTTGCCTAGCCAAGTATAGCACCCAAAACAGCCTTGGCACAAGACAATGCTGAAATGTCCCTATCTGGACCCATTTGTTTGCACTTAGCTAAACCTGTTCTTTTATTGTCAATTAGCAAAAACTCTCCTGCACTTTTATCTTCGTAAGACCATAAACTAAGAGTATTAGGCCTTGGAATAACATAATTCATATTAGGGGTTGCCTTGGACGAAGCTCTTTGATGTTAGACCTGAACATGGTGGGATAGGACATGGACCCTTCTGATTGAATTTTGTAACACTCATAACTCTCTGATCAGGATGCATTGTGATGCGTGTATTTTATATAGACCTTTTAGGCCATATTTGCACGCATTTCCATGCTCATTTAGTAGTGTTTTACTACAAATATCCCCTGAATAGTCTACTTTGGTTTGTTTTGTAATATTTGCAGGTATGGACCAGAATGACGGAAAACTAGCCATTTTGTAGCTCCTCAAGCATGCATAAGTGAGTCGGAAAGGAATCTTGGTGTCTCGGAATGCGTGAAGTCGTGTTGAAGGAATGGAAGAACGAAATCCATGAGCAAAACTCTCGTTCGAAGTGTACAAGCTTTCGATCGACTACTCTACTAATTAGAAGACCTCGATCGAGCGTTGTTCTGCTCGATCGAGCTGTTGGCTTTGGACATTTACTCGATCGAGCACTATGGTTACTCGATCGAGTGCTTTGGACAACAAATTCTACTCGATCGAGAGGTTTCAAGATGATGGGCTTCGCGAGATAGTGTGTTAAGCAATGGACGCCTTGTAATTTGTTATTCTACTTAAGGGTGAAACTACGTAACAATAGACAGACTCCCCATTCTAGACTTTGGACTAGAAAAACTTCTTCTTACCCTAGACTTTATCCTTACTTTTTATTCGGGATCTGAATTTGAGGACTTCCTCTGACTTTCTTCTTCTTTCAAATTCGGGTATTATTGTTCTTGAATTTAATTAGTTATTTCTCTATGTCTCTTTGTTTCTTATTTATTGTTGTTGTTGTTCTTCTTCCTATTATGCGTAGCTAATTCCTTTGCTAGGATTTAGGGGAACCGTGGCGTAGGTGAATTGATTAGTAGTCTTTAAATTAGGTTTGGAAGCAATCATCACATTTAATAGCTTTTAATTGTTTGAGTCGACGCATTCAATTGACTGACTTAATATCCCCTTGACCTAGATCGAGAGATTGGAAAAGGACAGATCAGTGATGAACTTTGGGATTATGTTAATGAGGGCGAGAGCTAAGTTAGTATTTCTTAGGGCGAATAGCGGACCGAAAGGACCTTTTCACTACCCACAAACCTGTTTAGATTTTACTTTGATTTCTATCCTGATCCTAGATGCCATGGGGAACCGACGATCCTAGTTCTTCTTCTTTCTGTTATTTCGCTCTTCATTTCTCTTTCCCTTTTATCTTGTAGTGTTAGAAAATCAATTAAACAAACCCGCCAATTTAGTTACCTTGGCAGACTTAGCAAGTTATAGGATTCCCTCTTCCTGAGGATTCGATACCCGACTGCCTCTACTGCATTTTGTTGAGACCGTTAGGTTTTATCTTTGATAGGGTTGCGACAGCCGTATTAAATTTTGGCGCCGTTGCCGGGGAGACGGTGTAATTTTGTAGCTTTCTTTAGTTTGTCTTTGGTCTCGAGGAATTTATTCCTTGAGGCTGTTCTCATATTTGAGTTAGTGTTTAGTATTTGAAGGTATAAGTCCTAAAAGAGGACCATTTGAACCTGCCGCTGCTGTAATTTCTCTGCAGGATGCCTAAGATTGCGAGTCATTCTGAGCCCAGTGCTGAGACTCTACCTAGGGGAACTACTCTCCCTCTTGCTGATGAGGGTACCTTCACAATACATCCGTCTTACTACAGTTTAGTGGAGCGGAATTTATTCGGGGGTATGGTAGATGAAGACCCAGCTAGGCATGTTGAGATATTTACAGACTATTGTTCCGCCATTTCTATAGTTGCTGGTGTGACACAAGACAAGGTAAAGGAATTCCTTTTTCCTTTTTCCTTGACTGATGACGCTAAGGATTGGTGGAGAGATTTAGATAGGAAGGCTGCTGGGGTTAAAGATTGGAGTTCGTTAGCTCTAGCCTTCTATAGACGGTATTTTCCTCCTCAGCGAACCAATGCGCTGCGCAGCCAGATCACGAATTTTACTCAATCTAGTACTGAAGATTTGAGTGTAGCATGGGCCAGGTTCAAGAAGCTAGTCTGCCCAGTTCCGCATCACGGGTTTGAGCAATGGTTTTTGTGCAACCAATTTTACAATGGGTTGCTTTATGAGCAAAGAATGGTTCTGGATGCTGCTGCACGAGGGCGATTCCAGGCTAATGTGGAGGATGATGAAGGGTGGCAACTTATTGAAAATATGGCCATCCATTCTGCTAGCTACGGTAATCCTAGAGCAGAGAGAAGGAGGGACATTGTTGTTGAAGAAGTTCATGTGGTAGAAACGGGGAATTTGGGTGAAATACACCAAGTTCAAGCTATTAAGATGGTTTGTGGTAGATGAGGCGATGAAGGACATGACCCTATTACTTGTTTGGCTGATTCAGCAAGGGTTCTTGCTTATAGGAAATTCAAGCAAGGGGGTTCTTTTTTCGTGTTATATGCCGAGTTAACTGCTGCAAAATCTCAACCACCCGTGGATGAAGCCAAGGTACTCATTACCCAAGCCGAATATCAAGATCTCAAGGCCACTATCAATGCGCAAAAGCTTGAGCAACAATCTAGTGCGGATACCCTCTGGAACCTGCTCGACATATACAATTCACTACTTCCAAACAATGACCAAGTCAATGCCATAAATCTGAGAAGTGGTCATGCTTATGACGGTCCTGTACACGTCCCTGAAAGCACACGTACCGAGGTCAATGATGTCTCGGACGAATTAATTGAAGATGAGCAGAGAAGTGATCGATCGACTGAGAACAACGCTCGATCGAAGCATTTTGTTAAGGAAACAGCTCGATCGAGTACACCCATCACTCGATCGAGTAGTCCAGTTGAAGAAAGTCCCCGATCGAGTAGTATACATACTCGATCGAGTAGCCTGTTATTAGGAGATCTTCGATCGAGTAGCCCTTCCACTCGATCGAAGGATGATGAGGAAGGAATCACTCGATCGAGTGCACAGAAGTCTCGATCGAGTGAATGTCAGACGTCAGGCACGCAAATTGAGGTTGTGTGCGATGAAGTACCTTCCCCTGCTGCGAAGGTACCGAGTAAAGAGAAAATTGGGGACCCGTTTCCGCCGAAATATTGACTTGCTCGATCGAGCAAGAGTCTCCTGCTCGATCGGGCAAGACCTGACCACGACTCGGTCGAGCAATGTTGTTCTGCTCGATCGAGCAGACCTTCATTTAGCTTCGTTTCTTCGATTTTCTTCATTTCTTATCTTTCGTTCTCGATTCCCGTGCCTAGCCTTCTACGATCCAACTCCGCCATGCTCCATATCAACTCAAAAAGCTCCAAATGCATCTAATCTGCATTAAAACATAACAAAAGCGGCAGAATCGATATTCTAGCTAAAATAGCATAGAAACAAGTAAGGAAAGACGGTAAATCCAGTTAAATGTGTCTAAGGGAGGCATAAAATATGTATATAAATAATGATCATCACACTCCCCCAAACCAATCCTTTGCTTGTCCCTAAGCAAAGCACTCGACACATACAAAGACAAACATACAAATGGTGAATGAAAAACTCAAAGCTAATGTCAATGCACATACAAATCCCAAGCTATCCATATCTATAACAAAGTAATGACCAAGTTGTACCAATAAAACAAATTCAAAGGTACGGGAAAGTAGAAAACGCAGCTCATAATCCAAGATTTTACATGATACCGTAGTATAGACAAAAACCAAATACCTTTCAATCTTGCAAGGCTCAAATTGTCGGATTCTCGCGGATTCACTCAGGCACTCATAAGTTTATGTAAAGGTGAGTTTTGTGAAGATAGAAAGAAATAGAAACACTCACTCAACTTATGAAACATGCATGCATTCTAATGTGATAGTAATTTCACCAACTAATACGCATTCGCTATAAAGTACATGAATCAGGACAAAAAGGGAGGCTAATGGGTGAAGGTATAGAAATGGATTGTGCCAAGGCACGTATGGAAATGTGGGGCTAAGACCGGTAGTCGCAGCGACACGTACCAAAACAAATCTACAAGACTAACACAAAACAACACCGACTAGAGAAATCATCTTAAACTTTGACAACGCAAGAGAGATATCGATATTGCTCTCTGAAAAGTGCATTAGACTCTAGTATAATCCCTTTCATTATCCCTTGAACAATTCAATGAAGCAACAAATTTTTCTTTTTTTTTTTCTTTTTCTCTTTTTCTTCTTTTTCATTTTTTTTCTTTTCAAATCAAATCTCTTTTTTTTTTCTTTTCTTTCTTCTTTTCCTTCACAACTTTTCTCAACAAAGGGAATAAATGACACAATTGCCAACATACTTGCTACACCCAATTGATAATCTTTTTGAAATCCCGACCCAACCATAGTAGACAAGTACATAATAAAAAACATGCAGCTGCGACTGTCCTGATAAGGTAGGCAAGTTCTAGAAATGTAGCTAATAGATAGGCTATGAAACAGGCTACAAAGGCTCAAATGGGCTAAACATAGAGAACTCAATAATAAGGGTATAAAATCAAGTCTTTTTGGCTATGTGAGGCTTATTTGAACAAAAAGAATCACCTTTCCTCATGCACTTATCAAACGAAAGCGTATAGTATCAAGAAACGAATATCACACTTATGCAATTTGATGTTACACAATCCACAAGGAGTACCACACTCAAGCCTAAAGACAATGAGACCAGTTTATTGATGTTCCTTGCCTAGGAAGCTCTAAAGACCTCAGAATTTTAAGTGGTTTACCAACAAAAATTGCCAAATCTAATTAGCATAAGGTATGTCAAAAACGGTCAAGACTTGTACTATGAGCTTTGTTTTTTTTTTAAAATAGCAAGTCAAAACAATGTACATGGACAACCTATTGGGATTCAAATGCAAAAACAATGCAAATTATCATCATTGTTATTCAATTCACCAAGACTCGACCTAATAAAATAAAAACATGTTTTTGGATTTTGTAAATTTTTCAATTTTTATGATTTTTTTTTTTTTAAATAAACTAAACACACAACATAAATAAAGACTCTCCCCCAAACCTAAATGTCACAGTGTCCTCATTGTGACGCTAACAGCACAACATCACACAATCAACCAACAGCAGCAACCTAAAGGACACTACTAACAAAAGGGAAAAGGGGAAATAGCTAAAACAAAATACAATAAAAGAAAGTACAAGGATAGATAATACCAGCTGTATAGACATAGCTTCCCCCAAACCAGCTGCAAAATGGGGGTGTACTGACCAGCTGCCACTACTGCGCCTGATCATTATCATCATCATCATCATCATCATCCTGAGCAGCACCAGAAGAAGAAGCCCGAAATGGGTCACCAAACCCACCAACTGGAGCATCCGGTTGGATAGAAGTATACCAAGAACGACCCAGGCAACCATAATCGTGACTAAACTCCTGGGAAAACTGCTGAGGAGTCACCCCATAATTATCAAACACACCAGTCTCATCACCCGGACCTCGGTAGTAGCTCGGCGGAGTCCAACCAGCAGTGGCATTAAGATCAGCCCGCATAAGGTTCTCTCAAAGTCCCCTCATCACCAAGTCATTGTTAATTCCTTGGTGAATCCTAATCTCCCTCTCCAAAGCTGGATCATGGGTATAAGCAGGTAGAGGGTAAGGGTATGGAGCTGGGGTGGGTGCAAACTGTGGAGCCGGGGTGGTGGTGGTCTGAGCAGAAGTAGATGGGGTAATCCGCCGACGAGGTTGACGGTTCTCGGCCAAAGTAAAAACAAGCTCAGATGGAACGACATAAGAACGAGGGGGAGGGGTAGGTCCAGTCTCAGGATCATGAGTGGGTAACCGCTCTGTAGAAGGTAAATGGTTATCCCTATCGGGAAGAGCTATCCACTGGGTCCCCCGTACTCGCCACTGAAATCTAGCGTTCCCTAACGCGTTAATCCAGCATAGTGTGTGGCGGAGGTACTCCTCGTCTACTCTAGGGGCATGGAGTGGGGTCATTGGTGTTTATCTACGGTCTCCCCCAAACCCTGCAAGTCGCCTAGCCAACCTAGTGACTAAGGCACCACAGTCTAAAGAATGTTGGGTAGGGGAAGTGATCCTCCAGAAAGCAAAGCACACCAAACCGACCAGATTGAAATAAAAATCATTCTCATGTTTGCGGTTGAGTGTAGAAGCAAGTAACAAAACCTCATGAGAATTAAGCTTACTAAGGTCCTTCCTGGCAAATAAAAGGAGGCTAAAGAAACGCAAAAACAATCTCAGACAAGCATGATGCACATCATTCACCGCCATAGCATTAACACGTGCCTCGGGAAGACCAGTAAAGAAAAGAAAAATATTCAACGGTTTGAAAGCCGGAAGGAATAGAAATAAAAGAATCATCGTCACCGACAGAAAGACCCAAATGATTTGTCAGTTCGGCATACGACAACACAAAATCCAGATTAAGCAACCTAAAAGACACTCGTTTATAGGCCTCGTCCCAATCATAGGAACTGAAAAATTCTAGTGTCAAAGGTCGATATGAAAGCTCGTTAAGGGAATATAGCCCACCAAACCCGATCCGGTGAAACATATCAAACATGGCATTCCCAAAACCGAGTAAATCAAGAATGTTGGGGCACACACAGCGAGTAGGATCCATAGGACGACCCATAAGCAAAGCAAAGCGGTCATGCTGCTCTTGTGTGTTGAAAACGATCCAAGGGTAATCATGGTTACTCAGAATCGCTTCTACTTCGGGTTGTCGAACAAGACGGGGTGCTCTACGACGCTTGCTAGTTCCTTCTTGTCTAGACATAGCTAATTAAAGTAAATAAAACACAACAAACACAACTCTATGCTCAAAACACGGATTGACAAACCCTAACTTGAAAAAAAAATTCAAATTTGAGTCTAAAACGCAAGAAAGACGGAGCAATTAGCAATGCAAGAGTGAATAATTACTAAATAACAAAGCTAGGAAGCAACAACAATGAATTAGAAGCACAAAATTGAAGAAATAAGAAGCAAACCCTAGATTCACGATTTGGGCAAAATAAGGGAGCAAGAACACCAATTTTTTCACAAATTGAACTTAAAACCAGTAAAATAATGATTGGTGATGCTAGCTTGATGATTAAATGATGATTTGAATGAGTTTGCTTGAGGTTTATGAAGAGAGTAAGGGTGAGGGAGAAGAAGAGTGCCGAAAAAAAATGAAGAAGAATAAGAAAAGATTGGGAAAAACCTGATTTCAAGGCTCCGGACCGGTCTGAACCGGTCGACTCGATCAAGCAAGGGAAGCCTGCTCGATCGAGCAACCTAAATTTTCTGGATTTTTGAGTACGCTGAAGTGGCTGGATATTGGTTGCATCAAAAACTCGATCGAGCAGTGACTTGCTCGGTCGAGCAACCCAGTGATATCAAATCTTTCATTTGTTTTCTCTTCTTTTCTTCTTTCTTTTCTTTTCTTTTTGTTCTTCATTATTAAAGCGACTTCCCATTATATTAGCTGCAAACACTTAATAGAATTGTTAGATCGCTCCCTCACCGCACTCAAGAAAGCACAACTATATTAACTATCCAAACTAAATCGAATTTAACTATAACATTAATAACTACGCTAATCGAAATAAAATTTACAAATGAATTACGAGTAAATGCCGGGTTGCCTCCCGGTTAACGCTGGTTTATATCGGTCCCGCACGACCGTGTTACCTCAAAGTCATGGTGGTTTATCAAGAGTGGAAAGGTCGACGGCCTCTCTCACTCCTATAAATGCTCTATCGTAATAGGTCTTTAAGAGCTGACCATTGACTTTGAAAATTCCGCCCTTGTCGGTTTGTAGCGTAACCGACCCAAACTTGCTCACCTCGGCTTTTGTGAATGGTCTCAACCATATGGACTTGAGTTTACTCCGTGAGCTTCCAGCTTCAGCATTCCTGGAAATTAAGGCGATCTCCAGAGGATCCCTATCCAAACGCAAAAGGGGACAGTCATCAATAGTTAAATCCACAATATCAACCCTATGACATGTCTCTTCTAATAGGGGGTGTTTCATTGCCTTATCTAGGTTGAAAGTGATAGTGTCATCCCACACTGTTAGTGTAAGTCTCCCATTCTTAACATCTATAACCGCCCCCGCAGTATGGAGGAATGGTCGTCCCAAGATGATAGGAGTTTGGGTGTCCTCAGCCATATCTAAGACAACAAAGTCTACTGGTATGAAAAACTTCCCTACTCTAACCGGTACGTCTTCTAAAATCCCCAAGGGGTGTTTAATAGAACGGTCGGCCATTTGTAAGATCATGTTTGTAACAGTAAGTTGACCCATATTTAACTTTTTGCATATAGAAAATGGCATAACACTAATACTAGCCCCTAAATCACAAAGGGCTTTATCAATTACTAAGCAACCTATATTACAAGGAATAGAAAAACTCCCTGGATCCTTTAGCTTTGGTGGTGATCTGGATTGCAACACAGCACTGCATTCCTCAGTGAATGCAACCGTCTCCACTTCATTAAAGGACCGCTTCCTTGTCAATATATCCTTTAGAAACTTTGCATAGGTCGGCACTTGAGTGATCAACTCGGTAAATGGTACACTCACTTGTAAATTCTTCACTACCTCCATAAACCTCCCAAACTGTTTATCGAGCTTTGATTTATGTAGGCGTTGAGGAAAAGGAAGTTTAATTACAATGGGCTCGGCTTCTTTGGCTTTGGAAGATGAATTAGAAGGCTTTTCATCCTGATCAGGGGTTGCTCGATCGAGCACATGCCATGCTCGATCGAGTTTTTCTGTACTGTAGCTTTCAGAAATTTCCCGAGAAGAATTTGGGTAGAGTTTCTGGGTTGCTCGATCGAGCCATGGGGTTCTGCTCGATCGAGCAACCTCTTTTTCAACCCATTTTTCGCCTTTTTTTGAACTTTGATCAGCAACTTCCAAGCTTTCATTGGTTTCATTCCTTATCATTTCAGGGCCTTTGTAATGGGTTCCACTCCTCAAAGTGATGGCATTGACTTGTTCATGTGGAGGGTGTCCTTGAGGAGGAAGATTACCCGGTTGTTTATGTGGATTTTGAATTGCCAATTGGGCAATTTGAGTGTCAACCATCTTGTTATGAGCTATCAGTTGTGAGATCTGAGCATCTTGCTTTTGTTGGATCATAAGACTCTGCTGTAACATGGCTTTCAGTTCAGCCATATCATTACTTGGAGGTGGTGGAGGTAGATGTTGTTGGAAGTTTTGGCCACCTTGATTGGAACGGTTACAGTTACCTTGGGAATTGCGATTCTGGGGAATCTCATAAGATGAACCTTGTTGCTGAGGTGGTGGTGGGGTAGGATTAAGAACATTCTGACTTCGGTAGGAGAAATTGGGATGCTCTCTTGTCTTTTCATTGTAAAAGTTAGAGTACGGTAAACCTTGCTTAAAGGATTGAAAAGCAAGCACTTGATCAACCGTACTCATACATTCCACTGCATTATGCCCCATAGTACCACATCTTTCACAGGTTGGCTCTTGTTGAACCATGGCATGAACCGTTTGCTTATTTTCCAAGGACTTTGAAGTTTGTAACTCGGCAATTTTGGCAGTTAATGCCTCCAACTGAGCTACAATGGCATTATCCGTACCTCCTCTCCTCACATTACCCGTAGGATTCCTATACTCAGCAGTGTGAGTAGCCATCTCATCAATTAACTTCCAAGCATTGGCATCAGTAGTGTTATTTTGGAATCTCCCATTGGCAGCAGAATCTAACAAATTCCTATGATCGTCATATAACCCATTATAAAATTGGTTGCATAAGAACCAAGTATCAAAACCATGATGTGGAACAGACTTGACAAGCTTTTTGAAGCGAACCCAGGCCTCATTAAAGTTCTCATTGGGACCTTGTTTGAAACTTGTGATTTGACTTCGAATGGCATTGGTTTTCTGTGGCTGAAAATATCTTTTGTAGAATGCAAGAGCCAAAGAATTCCAATCGGTGATGCCAAGTGCAACCATATCTAACTCACTCAACCAATCTTCTGCCCCGTCTCGTAGTGAAAAGGGAAACAATACCAACTTGATCTGATCTTGTGTCACTCCACCCGTTAAAGGAATAGAGCAGCAATAGTTAGTGAATTTCTCCATATGCTTAGCAGGATCCTCAGTAGGGCTCCCTCCAAACATGTTTCGCTCCACCAAAGAGATATAAGATGGACGAATCTCAAAAGTACTATTACCCGTAGTAGGGAGTTGAAATCCCTTGGGAATAGATGCAACGGTAGGCTCCGAATGGCTGGCTAGAGTAGGCATGGTTGTAGTAGGTGCAGAAATAGGTGTATCCTCTTCTAAGGATGGTTTTTTTGCTACGAATTCGGCGTAAACTATTTCAAGCGTACTCAAGTCTTCTGCTTCTTGAATTTCCTTCCAAAAGTTTTGTCTAGACCGGAGAGTCTTCTCTGGTTCGGAATCGTAGGGCACGAGAACGGACCTAGAACACCTGGGCATAAACAAAAACTAGAGAAAAGGATGAGAACTGTCTCAAGGAACTTAGGTTCCCTGAGACGAAAAAGACAAACTAAGTAGAAACAAACAGAAAACTGTTGCCTCCCCGACAACGGCGCCAAATTTGATAAGGTTAAAGTCGCGTCTCCTTAATCAAAGTAAACCTAATTCACTACTAACTAATAGTCAGCGGTAAGCAAGGTATCGAATCCACAGGGAGGCGGTAGTATTCTAATCTGTTAAACTAGGTTTGTCTCTTAAGTAACAATTTCTGGGTTTTGATTGTGGTTTCTAAACTAATAGCAATTAATAACAACAACTAAAGTAAACAATAACAACTAATAACAATAATAATAACAACTAATAATAAGCAATAACTAACTATAAGCAATAACAAACTAATAAGGTTGAAAACAATGAGATTAAAAGTCTAGGGTCTCAGGTTCACTAGGATTATTGTTCAGGGGTAAGGATGTAATCAACTATCATGCAATAAAGTTATCTAAGGTCACAAGATCGGTCGATTCAATTATGCCCTTTAGATCTACAATTTAACATGCGATCGCTATCATTAAACGAGTTCTATTCAATTATCGTAGCCTATCTTAGTCTTAACCCGGTCGGTGTCAATCCTAATTCGCGAGACTAGTTAATTAATCCTGGCAAGTAATCAAACAACTAGAATTAAAACAATAATCAAACGATAACCATGCAATTGCATTTCAATTAATCAATCTACCCCTTCTAACAATCCTAGATCCCCTTTCAACCCTAGAAAGAAATTTAGCTACTCATAATAATATAAATAACAACAATAATAATTAAAGTAAACATGATTAACAATAATGAAAGGATGAACAAAGAATAATTAAAGAACTAGAAGGCAATTAAATTGAATAACAAAGAAAGATTGAAGAATACCGATTACAAGTTGAACTAAAGACAATCGTCTTTGATGAATCAAATCCGGAGGAAAAGTAAACTAATTAGGGTTTCTGAATTAATGCCTAAAAGTATTTAATAGCCTAAGGAAGCATAGAAAAGCATATAAGACGAGCTTTCTTTTTATAATACAAAAATTCTAATTAATTAGGTTTAAAGTTTAGGAAAACTCGAAAATCCGCCGAAATATTGACTTGCTCGATCGAGCAAGAGTCTCCTGCTCGATCGAGCAAGACCTGACCACGACTCGGTCGAGCAATGTTGTTCTGCTCGATCGAGCAGACCTTCATTTAGCTTCGTTTCTTCGATTTTCTTCATTTCTTATCTTTCGTTCTCGATTCCCGTGCCTAGCCTTCTACGATTTAACTCCGCCATGCTCCATATCAACTCAAAAAGCTCCAAATGCATCTAATCTGCAGTAAAACATAACAAAAGCGGCAGAATCGATATTCTAGCTAAAATAGCATAGAAACAAGTAAGGAAAGACAGTCAATCGAGTTAAATGCGTCTAAGGGAGGCATAAAATATGTATATAAATAATGATCATCAAGTCCCATACCCAGGTCGTTTGCATGATTCAAAGACGGAGAAACAGTTCAGCAAATTTGTAGACATGGTTAAAAACATTCAGGTAACTGTGCCTTTTGCCGAGCTAATCACTCAAGTACCACCTTACGCCAAATTTATGAAAGATATTGTAACGCGTAAGAAGGCACTTGAGAATTTCGCTACTGTCGCTTTTATGGAAGAGTCTAGTAGTTTAATTCTGAATAAGTCTCCCCCTAAATTAAAGGATCCGGGTAGTTTCTCTATTACTTGTGTTATAGGAGATGTCGTGATAGATAAGGCACTATGTGATCTTGGAGCTAGTGTAAGTGTCATGCCTTATTCTATCTGTCGTAACCTTAACATGGGTTGTCTGAAGACGACCAATATCACCCTGCAGATGGCTGATAGATCTGTTAGGAGACCCTTAGGTGTCGTAGAAGACGTGCCCGTTAAGGTGGGCAAGTTTTTTATTCCTGTTGACTTCATAGTCTTAGACATTACTGAGGATACCCGTACCCAAATTATTTTGGGTCGGCCGTTTTTGTGTACTGCTGGGGCCATTATAGATGTTAAACTCGGGCGTTTAACTCTAGCTGTAGGGGATGATACAGTTTCGTTCAGTTTACCTGACACTTTATCTAGACCCATGATAGCGGATACCTGCTTTTCTGTTGATATCATTGATGAGTTTATTTATGAGTTTTGGCTGGATTTCTTGATAAAGGATCCATTGGAGTCTTTGACTTTGTTAGATGTGCGTGCAGATTATTCTGATGACGATGACGTTGTGCTGAAATTGCTTGGAGCTACCGCAGATGAGGTAGAATTGACTGACGCAGAGGAAGAACGGCTGGGACACTTGGGTCATGCCTTGTGTTCCGTCGAGATAAAGGTTCCCGAGCGTAAGCCTCTTCCAACTCACCTTAAGTATGCCTTTCTTGATAATACTGAGCAATTTCCAGTCATTGTTAGTTCCAAACTAAAAGAGGAACAGCTAACCGCTTTGTTGGTTGTACTTAAGAGGAGCAGGAAAGCAATGGGTTATTCACTGGATGACATCAAGGGCATCAGCCCTGATGTCTGTATGCACAGGATTGAGCTGGAAGAAGGTCACAAACCTTGCAGACAGCGCCAGCGGAAGCTGAACCCGAAGATGGAGGAGGTTGTGATGACCGAGGTGATGAAACTACTCGACGCAGGTATTATTTATTCAGTTGGTCACTCCAAATGGGTAAGCCCTGTTCAGGTCGTACCCAACAAAGGAGGTACTACATGATGTGGTCGTTATACACCAAAAATAAAACCTATGTCTACTAACTAAGAAGATAGCGGAAGTAGGGTCGATCTCCACAAGGAGGAAACTAATTAACTGAAAACTAAATCTGCCAGTAACAATCTAGGGGGTTTTGAAATTGTTTTAACTAACTAAATAAGATTAAAGGAAAGAGAAATAAAGGGAGAAATAAATATGGAATAAATCAGATAAAGAGAGAATATGCTAGGATTCGGTCCACTGCAATATCGGCATCTATGGTCAACTAAGTCAGTCAATCTATCAATGAGAAGAGCAAAGGTTTTCTCCTTTCGGTCTCAAACCACCCTAGGGATTTTCCTAATTAACTTTTGCCCTCTTAGGAGTCACCTATCAATTCTAAGCAAGCCTTTCCCTTCCAATCTCTCGATCCAGGTCGGGGTTAACTACCTAGCAAGTCTCCTGCGTGCACTCATTCGACTAAACCTCAGTTAAATTGCTTAGACTGATTCTCATATTCAAGACTAACTAAAATAATCTATCATAACATGCCTCTACTACAGTTTCCCTCATCCCAACATACAAGACAATTAGCTACTCATGTTATTAACGATGCTAACTAAGACGATTGAACATATGACGATAGACATAATAAAATCGTAAATAACAAGCATGATCAATAACAACGCAGTAGTTAAGAAGAGTAAACAGTGATTAAGACTAAAAGATAAGAATATAAGAGAGAAAAGAGAAGTTTACAATCTTAGCAATCCGGCGTAAAGAACAATCCACGTCGATAAACCCGAATGTAAACTAAAGAAAGAAGAGAGTTCAGAAACTAAAAGCTAAGTGGTGATGATCAGGGATCACCCCATCATAACCTAATGACGAAAATAAGAGTCTTAAATAAGCATAACACGACTCTAAACCCTAATTAACCTATGGACTTAAGGCCCATGATAGATTCTACTCGATCAAGGGAAAATACCCTTCGATCGAGGACTTTATTGGAGAAAATCACTAGATCGAGTAACAATTCTACTCGATCGAGCAAATTTTCAGCGGCTACTACTCGATCGAGCACAGGACAGCTCGATCGAGCAACTTTTCTCTTCAACTTTCCTCGATCGACCAAATATATAGTCGATCGAGGTATTTTGGCCTATTGTGCAGTGTGTTGGACATGGCTTTGGATTTGATTGCGAGCGGTTTCACGCTTTCCCATGCAAGAGCTTCTGTTCCGTTCCTTCCATTCTCCTAAATGCATGCAAAGTGGACTGTTTCGGCTCGGTTTCTGCTACTATGCAACTTGTACCTACAATATAGTAATGAAAGTACAAAGTAGCCAAATAGGGGCATATGGCGATATAATATCACCTAAATGACATAGAAATGCGTGCATAAATAGACTGCAAAGTCTATATAAAATACACGCATCACTACAGTTGTAAAAAATGAAAAGAATGAATTGATACCTACTCGACTAGTAACTGGGTGGCGGATTTATATAGACTACAGGCAGTTAAATGCCGCCACCAAGAAAGATCATTTCCCCCTTCCTTTCATTGATCAGATGATAGAAAGGTTAGCTTCTCATGAGTTTTTTTGTTATCTGGATGGGTACTCAGGGTTCTTTCAGATCCCTATTCATCCAGTTGATCAGGAAAAGACTACTTTTACTTGTCCTAAGGGTGTTTTTGCTTATCGTAGAACGCCTTTTGGTTTGTGTAATGCCCCTGCTACCTTTCAGAGGTGCATGATGGGGATATTTTTTGAGTATATAGAGTCTATCATGGAAGTCTTTATGGATGACTTCAGTGTCTATGGGAATGATTTTGATAAATGTTTAGATAACCTTGATAAAGTTTTGCAGCGTTGTATCGAGGTTAATCTGGTGCTAAACTGGGAGAAGTGCCATTTCTTGGTCAATGAGGGAGTATTCCTTGGGCACTTGGTTTCGAATAGGGGTATTGAGGTAGACAGAGCAAAGGTGCAAGTGATTCAGCAATTACCCCCTCCTATTAACGTTAAGGGGGTGAGGAGTTTCCTTGGTCACGCCGGTTTTTATCGCCGGTTCATCAAGGACTTCTCTAAAATTACTAAACCACTTACACAGTTGCTATTAAAAGATGCTTCTTTCGATTTTACTGATGATTGTCTTTCTGCTTTTAACACTTTGAAACAGGCTTTGGTCTCTGCACCCATCATTCAGCCTCCTAATTGGACGCTGCCGTTTGAGATTATGTGCGATGTAAGCGATTACGCATTAGGAGCGGTGCTCGGCCAGCGGAAAGACAAAGCTTTGAATGCTATTTACTATGCGAGCCGAACTCTGGATGAGGCTCAAGTGAAATATGCTACCACTGAGAAGGAGCTTTTAGCTGTAGTTTATGCGCTTGATAAATTTAGATCATATCTGTTGGGTTCTAAAGTGATTGTTTTTACAGATCATGCAGCGCTAAAACACCTTCTGAATAAGAAGGAAGCTAAACCCAGATTGCTGAGGTGGATACTCCTTCTCCAGGAATTTGATCTGGAAATCAGGGACAAGAAAGGCGCTGAGAAGGTTGTAGCGGATCATCTTTCGCGTTTGACGCGACAAGAGGGGGAGGATTCTCTTCCCATTAATGATTCATTTGCTGATGATACTTTATGCACTGTTTATTCTATAAAATCTAAAGATGGTGTTGAACCTTGGTTTGCAGATTATGCCAATCACATTGTCAGCCAGAAGCTGCCACCTGATATGTCCTATCAGCAGCGGAAGAAATTTCTACATGATGTACGGGATTATTTCTGGGATGATCCATATTTGTTTAAGTCATACGCAGACGGTCTCTTCAGACGGTGTGTTCCGCAGTGGGAGATCAAAGCTATCCTAGAAGGCTGCCATTCTTCCCCTTGTGGAGGTCACCACGGTCCATCGCGCACCGTGGCTAAGGTATTACAGTCTGATTTCTATTGGCCGACTCTCTTTGTTGACACTAAAGCTTTTGTTGCTAGCTGTGATGCTTGCCAGCGGACAGGAAACATATCGAAGAGACATGAGATGCCACAGAACGGCATTTTAGAGGTCGAGATTTTCGATGTCTGGGGCATTGATTATCAAGGACCATTCCCGTCGAGTCTTGGTAACAGGTATATTCTGGTAGCTGTAGATTATGTGTCTAAATGGGTAGAAGCGATTGCTACTCCCAACTGTGATGCCAAGACCGTGATCAAGCTATTTCGTAAGACCATTTTCCCTCGTTTTGGCGTCCCTAGGGTTGTCATTAGTGATAGGGGTATGCATTTTAGGGAGCAGCAGCTAACGACCTTACTGTCTAAATATGGTGTCAAACATCGTAGGGGTTTGGGGTATTATCCTCAGACTAGTGGGCAGGTTGAAGTCTCTAATAGGGAATTAAAGGAGATTTTAAATAAGGTCGTGTCTAAATCACGGAAGGATTGGAGTGCCAAACTGGACGACACAATATGGGCCTACATGACCGCATTTAAGACATCTATCGGTGCCTCACCGTATCGATTAGTGTATGGGAAGTCCTGTCATTTACCTGTTGAGCTAGAACATAAAGCCTGGTGGGCAGTCCGCCAACTTAATTATGATGCTAACTTGTGTGGTGAGAAACGGTTGTTGCAGCTAGATGCACTAGAGGAGTTCCGTCTGAATGCCTATGATAGCTCGCGTATTTACAAAGAAAAGACCAAACGTTGGCACGACAAGCGAATCATACCTCGTGAGTTCCAAGTCGGGCAGAAGGTGTTGCTATTCAATGCCCGACTGCGTTTATTTCCTGGTAAGCTGAAATCCAGGTGGAGCGGTCCGTACACAGTAACTGTTGTCACTCAGTTTAGATCCGTTGAGATAGAAGACTCCGAGGGTAACCGGTTTAAGGTTAACGGGCATCATGTGAAACATTACTATGGAGCTGACAGTGTCGTGGGTCGCGTCGAAGTGCTCTTCTTCGACGGAGACTAGGAGCTTCATGATTGAAGCTCAAGGGTCGTGCGGGACCTTATAAACCTGCGCTTATCGGGAGGCAACCCGATCTATTATTTTTTTGTTGTACCGTCCTTTCTTACTTCTAGCAGTTTTTGTGTTACTTGCTCTGACATTTTTGTTCGATCGAGTAGCATTTCCACTCGATCGAGCACTAAAACCACTCGATCGAGAACTAAAACCCCTTGATCGAGCACTCTGGGTACTCGATCGAGTATTTCTGTGATGACACCTCTCGATCGAGCTGTTTGCCACTCGATCGAATCCCTGGAGCACCTCCTTTCGGTCGGGTTTGGGGAAATCGGTTATACGCGCATTTCTGTAAGTCTCCGACTCTCTCTAGTTTGCACTTCTTTTACTTTACTTTGTACAATGGGGACATTGTACGGTTTGGTTTGGGGAGGTTTTGCATACATATCGTGTCTGCATTTCGTTTTTACTGCATTTTCGTATGCATTGTTAATCACTCAAAAATTCCAAAAACTTCAAAAATTTCATGTTTATTTTTGCATTTTAGTCGAGTCGGAACAATTTTCTCCTACTCTTCATCTAGTCTCGACTTAAGCCTTGCACAGTTAATATCTCTGGCATGGTCAATTGCTGTTAATCGATGCTGAACGAATAGACTTGACTTGAGATGTTGGCAACCTACTAACATATTCTGAGGATTAGAGCTCTTAAACTGGTGACATCTATGACCGGTTCATATAGGATTGTGAGTAGTTACTCCCTCGTGTCATCGCATTGCATGTATATGACATTTGATCCTTATTACCTGCACGTACGGGTTCGCGGTCGGTATCACATGTTTGGAGAATGCTTGTAATTTCCCTTTTTCTCATTACCCAATTAACTCCACATTCAGCCAAAACTGCCAGTTGACCCACAATCTACATCCCAAATTTAGCCTACCTTGCGTCGAGCTAGTCTAGTGTTGGTTGTTGAGGTATTTACTTCATTTTATCAGTTTGGTTTGCATCCCTGCCACGGAGTTGGTATCTGAAAAATTTGGGAATCGAAGTTGAAACTGTTTCCGCGGAAATGTTAGCGGAATATTTAAAAAAAAAAAATTAAAAAAAAAAAAAAGAAGAAAAAAATAATAGAGAAAGAGAAAAAGAAAACGGTCTCTTTTCCCATGCTTTATTCATATCATATGGGGATTCAGTAAGAGCTGAATAAGCTAACCAGTTTCGTTTCCACTCCATTCTTTTGGTTCTAGTGAGTTGTCGGCCGAATCATGGCCGTGTACTTCGTTATGAGATAAGAAGAAGGATTTTGCTTTTTGATTGAGATCAGGTAGCTAGCTTGACGCCTTACCTCCTCTATTCCATTATTAAATTGCCCTTCTTACCCATAATCTCACTTATCCAAATATTGCGAGTATTGGCGTGTGATAGTCCTTGAATGGTGGTTGTGCGTGTGTACGGTAACTGAATCTTTTATCATATTAGTTGGCATTGCATGAACGCGACGGTCGTAGTTAGGTGAGCGACTATTTTCTCCTTCTCTCTCTTGCACATAACATGCTTACCCTTTGCTTTGCTGAGAGAAGAGTGACCCGTGAGAGTCCGACATTGATGGTCTGGCAAGGTCGACGGTTCAGTTCGTTTGCATTTGATATCATTGCAGAGTTTGATTGTTGCCTTAAATTGGTTCAAGCAGGCGATTTGCGGTAGTCCGGAGTTTATTTGTTCCATTTATTTGTTGCATCCTTTTTGCTTGAGGACAAGCAAAGGTTTGGTTTGGGGAAGTTTGATGCGTGTATTTTATATAGACCTTTTAGGCCATATTTGCACGCATTTCCATGCTCATTTAGTAGTGTTTTACTACAAATATCCCCCGAATAGTCTACTTTGGTTTCTTTTGTAATATTTGCAGGTATGGACCAGAATGACGGAAAACTAGCCATTTTGTAGCTCCTCACGCATGCATAAGTGAGTCGGAAAGGAATCTTGGTGTCTCGGAATGCGTGAAGTCGTGTTAAAGGAATGGAAGAACGAAATCCATGAGCAAAACTCTCGTTCGAGGTGTACAAGCTTTCGATCGACTACTCTATTAATTAGAAGACCTCGATCGAGCGTTGTTCTGCTCGATCGAGCTGCTGGCTTTGGACATTTACTCGATCGAGCACTATGGTTACTCGATCGAGTCCTTTGGACAACAAATTCTACTCGATCGAGAGGTTTTAAGATGATTGGCTTCGCGAGATAGTGTGTTAAGCAATAGACGCCTTGTAATTTGTTATTCTACTTAAGGGTGAAACTACGTAACAATAGACAGACTCCCCATTCTAGACTTTGGACTAGAAAAACTTCTTCTTACCCTAGACTTTATCCTTACTTTTTATTCGGGATCTGAATTTGAGGACTTTCTCTGACTTTCTTCTTCTTTCAAATTCGGGTATTATTGTTCTTGAATTTAATTAGTTATTTCTCTATGTCTGTTTGTTTCTTATTTATTGTTGTTGTTGTTGTTCTTCCTATTATGCGTAGCTAATTCCTTTGCTAGGATTTAGGGGAACCGTGGCGTAGGTAAGATGAATTGATTAGTAGTCTTTAAATTAGGTTTGGAAGAAATCATCACATTTAATAGCTTTTAATTGTTTGAGTCGACGCATTCAACTGACTGACTTGATATCCCCTTGACCTAGATCGAGAGATTGGAAAAAGACAGATCCGTGATGAACTTTGGGATTATGTTAATGAGGGCGAGAGCTAAGTTAGTATTTCTTAGGGCGAATAGCGGACCGAAAGGACCTTTTCACTACCCACAAACCTGTTTAGATTTTACATTGATTTCTATCCTGACCCTAGATGCCATGGGGAACCGACGATCCTAGTTCTTCTTTCTGTTATTTCGCTCTTCATTTCTCTTTCCCTTTTCTCTTGTAGTGTTAGAAAATCAATTAAACAAACCCCCCAATTTAGTTACCTTGGCAGACTTAGCAAGTTATAGGATTCCCTCTCCCTGTGGATTCGATACCCGACTGCCTCTACTGCATTTTGTTGAGACCGTTAGGTTTTATCTTTGATAGGGTTGCGACAGCCGTATCACATTCGAAGACCCATGATAGCTCATTTGAAAGCTATGGATGTTAGATTTCTCCTCCAACAAGAATTACCCATAAACATTAAGTAGATTTTGAGTTATTCAACTTTGAGTGCTGACTGGTCTTAATCAGATGCCCAACAGACATGTCATAACCAGACCCATTTTGCTCAAGCCATAACTCTCACCGTAGGACGAGTTAGGAGTACCCCAAGGTTCCATTTTGAATCTTAATGAGTTAGCATCTTCCTCCATTTGGAATCACTCAATTCTTGTCCTCCAACCTTCAGCTATGATGCATTTGGTAAGAGGGGGTGAGCTTGATCTCTACATAGCACTCTTCTGTAGGGGTTGTCTTGTAGAAGTCATAAGTCAAACTAAATACCTGCTATTGGGGTGATTCCAAATTCATTGTATATTCAAGACCATAAGCTTTCCAATTACTCAAGAATCAAAGGATTTGCACGAGTAGAACTTGAAATATGAAGCTGGAAAGTCAGGCCCGTACAATTGAAAGTTCAAGATGTTAATGTTGATCCCCTAAATTTCATTCATTTGGGATGTCTACTTGGACATTCCCATAGACGGTTGTATTAGCATAAAAACGAGTGACAATGCAACAAGTTTTGTTGCAGTTTCCTTTCTTTGATAGAGCCTAAGAATATCAAGGAAGTCCTCACTGAACCAGACTGGATTGATGCTATGCAAGAGAAATTACAACAATTTGAAAGGAATAAAGTTTGGCACTTGGTTCCTAGACCAAAGTAACAATCAGTCATTGGTAAAAGATGGGTGTTCAAAAGCAAGCCAGATGACACAGGAGTTATTGTGCGAAACAAAGCAAGATTGGTTGTTCAAGGATACAATCAACAAGAAGGGATTGACTACGATGAAACATTCGCTCGCGTAGCTCGACTTGAGGCTATTAGACTTTTAATAGCATTTGTAGCTCACAAAGGACTTACATTATTTCAAATGGACGTTAAGACCGCGTTACTTAATGGATATTTGGAAGAAGAAATCTTTGTTGAGCAACCCCCCCCCGATTTTTGGATAGAAAGTTTCAAAACCATGTTTTTATACTAGATAAAGCTTTATATGGTTTGAAACAAGGACCACGGGCTTTGTACGGCAGATCGTCAAAAGTTTTACTTCAAAGCAATTTTAAAAGAGGATCTGTCGACAAAACTTTATTCCTGAAATCCAAGGGGTCAGATATATTAGTTGTACAAATTTACGTATATGATATTATTTTTGGTTCAACTAATAATAAACTATGTGACTATTTTCCAGAACTTATGACCTCTGAATTTGAGATGAGTAGGATGAGAGAACTCAAGTTCTTCCTTGGACTACAAAACCAACAAACAAAAGAAGGTATAATGATACACCAACAAAAATACATCAAAGAGCTAATCATAAAGTTTGGAATGGAGAACTATCATCCAATGGCCCCTCCTGTGGTCACGGATAAGAAACTAACGAAAGATGAAGATGGTAAGTCTGTCGATGAGACGACTTATCGAGGTATGATTGGCTCACTTCTTTATTTAACTGGAAGCATACCTGATATTATGTTTAATGTATATGTGTGTGCTCGATTTCAATCGTGCCCTAAAGAATCACATATGGTTGTAGTTAAAAGAATTTTGAGGTATTTAATTGGCACTTCTAAATTATACGTATGGTACCCTCTTGAATGTAATTTTGATCTCATAAGGTATTCAGATGCAGATTATGCAGGTTGTTCACTTGACAGAAAAAGTACGGCATAGCCACGTTTGTTGGGCCATGCATCATTTCATGGGGGTCTAAGAAACAAAATTCAGTTCCCTTATCTACTGCAGAAGCTGAATATATGGTTGTAGCCTTGGTATGTTCTCAATTGCTTTGGCTTAAGCAACAATTATCTGATTATGGTGTGAATGTTGGTTGTGTTCCTATTATATGTGATAATACGAGTGCTATTATTTCGAAAAATCCCACGCAACACTCGCGTACAAAACACATAGACATTAGACACCACTTTCTTAGAGACCAAGAAGAAAACGGGAACATAAGACTTGAATTTTGTAGTACAGAAAACAATGGGCTGACATTCTGACTAAAGCATTGTCTAGAGAATGTTTTGAGACTTTGCGGTTGGGACTTTGTTTAATCCGTGGCAATTAAACTTGTCATAATATTTTCTTCGCTCTATGATTGACTAGATTTGATGAAATTATATGACTGTGTCCGTATTTTCCGCTGAAAGTTTATACATGTTACGACGTTGTATTATAAACATTAGAATATTCCGTCTATGTGTCATTATACTTCTTGTTAAATATGCATCCATGATTTGCCAATATTTCCTATCTTAACTCTACCTTGCCAAAACTCTACAAAAATCTACCCTTTCCTAAATTATAGCTAAGTCCTATTTATCTTAATTACCCTATATTTTATCTTATTTCCAACTTTAAAAAAAAAGAAAAAAAAGAGGGAAATAATCTTTTTAGCCAATAAAACCTACCCGAAATCTCACCTATTTCTACCTTATTCAACCTAACCTTTCACCTCTCATAATTACCCATAAATACTACAATTTTCCATCATCATCATACATCACCTATTTCACTTTTCTCTCTCTATCTTCTCATGCAAAACACTCCTAACTTTCACACACAACTCCTCACTTCCTTCTCAACCATAGACTTTGAACCTTCTACTCCTTCAACTCGTCTTCGGACAACCCGTTCTTCTAAAACAACCCATCCAAAACCATCCTCTATTTCTCCTCCTGAAACTCTCTCAAAAAACCCATCCGGTTCTCGAGGGGTTGCCAATATCGGAAAACGTCGCAAGACTGACAAAGGAAAAGGGAAGGCTGAGGATGACACTGCTGTACCGGTCGTTCGCGGTAGTGATGGGATAAGCATGCCCCTGTTTCGCAAAGCAATGCTGCATGCAACAGAGGCAGGTCTTGACAAAGTCCGTCTCACCAATAGTGAACGAATTCTTGACAACCGGGTTAAAAATTACTCGATACATGGTGGCGGTTTTATCCGAAGGGGTGGCATAACAAGACAGATGCATTTCGGTTCTTTGATTAGTTCTTGGATTTCCAAGGTTGGTCCCAAATCTGTCAGTTCTCAGGTCCCATATATCCGGTTGAGGTAATTCAATTTTATGCCTCTGTTTCATTTAATAATGGGTCCTTGCATGCCATGGTTAATGGTGAAGAAGTTGTTGTCTCTATTCCGTATTTATGCTCGGCGTTTGGGGTTCTTGATGATGGAATCGAAATAAACCCGAGTCAAAAATGGAATAATGTGTCTAAAGAGGAAAAGATGGTGGTAAAAAGGTATTTTGATAGTGATGTTTCCTTGGTTGGTCATGTGTTCACTCAAAACTTCTCTCCTAAAATGAAATTCTTTTTCAATTTTCTTTGGAACACTATTTTACCTAGAAAGGGTGGTCGTGACAAGGTGTCGAGTTATAAGATGGTTGTTGTGTGGCAGTGGCTGAAGCCGACGAAAATTCATCTCCCATTAACTGTTTTTCATCGCATCCTTCAAATAAGCATGATGGTCACCAAGGACAAGCCATTCACTACCATTGATCTTCCTTATGCTATGTATATCTCTCGTCTTTTGGAGATTCAAAAGGTTGTTAATCCACACAAACGCACAATTATGGGTTGTTATCACGAGATGGTATGTGTGACAAGTTTCTCAAATTCATAGGTATTGAACTCAAGTTCCTCTGTGATGCAGCTTGTGGACACAAAGCTTGATGCTTTTATGTCTACCATGTTGGAAATATTCGATGTGACAACCCTCGCGAATGCGGAATAATAAATCAAACAAGCATGTGAATTATAATGCGGAAATAGGTAGTTTTTAAAAACTTTTATACATGCAAGTTAAATAAAACGAGGAGTGTCAAACTATTACAAACTAAGTACGGAATATACAATAAAGAGACGGGGTCTCTTAAAATGTTAGCAAAGAACAAGTGTTTAACCAAAACTAGCTACTATCGTCTAGAGGTGAACTTCCAGGGACAACGCCCGCTAGCTCACACACGAACCCCAAAATATCGTATCCAAAAAGTCATCCAAAGCAAGCAACCTGTTCATCCATGAAAAACATGAATGCCACAGTCAGTGGGGAGTAACTCCGGGTTCTCCCAGCAATATCACATCAAACGTACATATAAGGAAATACAAAAGTAAAGCATGCATATATATACATCCATGTGAATTGCGATAAGAATAGATAGGCAATACGAGATATAACGATAAGATCATATAGAAATCAAATCCGTAACCATCATGTTATTCAAAGACTCGGGAAAAACACTCTTAGGCAACCGAATACGCTCACTAGGGCTTGCATCGCACCGTTAGCGGTATAAGTTTGATAAGATTGAGACTCGACAGACAAACCAAGTCAAGTCATGCGATGATCACAATAAATCCAACATATTATCATCCATTCACGAACCAAGACATTGACGGTGTCCAATCATGAAATGACCATGAACAATATCATGAAATCACGCATTCAAAGACGACACAAGACGACAAATCTCACGGTAAATGAAACGCACTAGCATCGTGTACATGGCAAGTATGATTAACAGGCATCCACGGGATAAGCATTTCCCTGTAACGCATACACGATCACATTTCGTATATGTTCACTAATTTCCTCCGGTAGGACGACGATAATAATACGGTCCTAGTCTAAATCTGGCCAGAATCCCGGAAATCGCATTTTCCAGTTCGACATGCGATATATAAACGTTTCGCCATTCCAAGACTCGGTCAAATCATATGACGCCCGATACCCCAAATTCGGGGTTAGCAAACATCACGAAAGAGGCGGAAAAGAGCTCTAGCACATAACAAGCGGTACGCTACATGCAAATAACACCACCTCGAAGGGTATACAACATTGACGGCCGGGTCGAACAACGATAGCGTTCAACTCCCAACAACGTCGTCATATGCCCACTACACATGCAATTAAACAGTAGGATACCTCTCCGTTCCGACATTCCAGCCTTACGAACGGGAAGGTAGCCAAAGGAATGAGAATACCAAGCACAAGACAAAATAGTGCTCAAACCGACTCATTTGTAAAAACCGACTCAAAGTGGAAACATATCGAAAACCGTCACGAAACATGTGATACAAGCGAATAAGATATCATATATCCAAAACATGAATATTATAAGACATTACGTAAAATTTTATGATAAACCGATCATGCGAACTATTATAAATTACGAGTTTTAGAAAATAAAGGAAATGCATACAGCCGTGTTCCAGGCCGGGAAACAGACCGGCGGCCGGTAGGCCGGCTCAGAACACAGGGCAAAAATCCAAAAATCACAAAAACAGAGAAATGTAGTCTAGGCCGGTCAGTAGACCGGCGGCCGGTGGGCCGGCACAGAATACAACACCAAAAATCCTAACATCACTAGTGATGTGTTCTAGGCCGGTCAAGAGGGAGGCGGCCGGTACCCCGGCTCAGAGCACAACACTAACAACACAAAAATCACAAGTTTGGAAACTATCAAAACAAGGGTCAACTTCAAATGGTCATAACTAGAGTTCTAGATATGGGAATGCAGAAATTCCAAGTCGAGGTGATAGCTGATCCTCTTACGGTTCCAACGAGTGGTGACAAGCTCAAAACAAGCAAGTAACGAAGAAGTTATGATCATTCTACGAAAAAGGGTCGGTGCAGGAAATTGCCAGCCGGGCACTAGACCGGCTGCCGGTCCTTCGGCCAGGAACCCCATTCTACCCGAGAACCACCAACACCAATCCTATCATTTTCAATTCTCCTAATTCACTTCTAATAATTACCAATAATCAATATTCATCATCAACCATCATCAAATAACAACAATCATAAATCATAACATGATTCCTAAGCTTCTAATCATATTCCAAATACGATTTCTAACATATAAAGCATGCAAAACACGTAAATGATACCGAGTAACCCGTCACCGTTACCTTTACGCGTCTTTAATCGATTACTAAACCTTCCTAGTAGTCTCCACCTACAAATAGGTAATAAAAAGATGAATAAAATTCATCTTGAGAAAGACGGATAATTTAAAAAGCGAGAAAGACGGTAATTTTATTACCAATACGGATAGAGGAAGGGAAGAGGGGAAGAATAAGACGAACTTACGTGAATTCCAATAAGAAACGAAGGAGATACGGCGAATCTAAGCTTGGAAAGATTATGGAAGAAGGATTTTGGGTTTCTTAGTGATGAAGTAAGTTGAATTGTGATGAATGAATGAAAATAGGTTAAGGTAGTATGATATTTATAAAGAAAAAGTCAACAAAAGTCAAAGACGGCTTAAAATTCAAGAAAAGTCAAAGACGACTTAAAATTCAAGAAAAGTCAAACTCGACTCAAAAGTCAAGAAAAGTCAAACTCGACTCAAAAGTCAAGAAAAGTCAAACTCGCCTTAAGACGGCATTTTCATGGAATCTCACAGAAATTCCAAATACGAACTCGGAAATTCTAAATTCGACTCGAAACATAAAAATCTTAATTAAAACATAAAATTACTGAAAAGATTTCGTAAAATATTTCTACTAGAAAAATAGGGTACATTTCCGGGTGTTACAATCACCCCTCCTTTTAAAAAAGTTTCGTCCTCGAAACTTGAGAGTAGAAAACAAAAGTATCAAAGATAAGAATCAGTTTACCAAATTAATCCGAAAACTTTTATAAGGGAAAAATATTTATGAAACGAAGTTCATCTAGAAAACGGTTTAAAGAAAAATTTTCATAAGTGTGAAACTTTACTTACGGATCTCAAGAATGCTCGTCGCGAACGAGAACTCTAATTATCCACACAATTCATGGTCGAAATAGTGAAGTCGAAATTCAAAACAACGTTAGTAAGTGCAGGACCAGTTATCAGACGTCTCCAATAACAAGTGCAAACATCCAACCAACCGCAAAATCCAAATATAAAAGCAAAAGAAATCCATTTTCTCCAAAAAGAGGGTACACAAACCATCTTTAAACTTCTTTGAAACGTTAAATTAGAAATATAATATGGAAATTTGAAAGTTTTATCAAAGATAAAATCAAATATCAAGACATTACACGAACGTAGAACGACTCGAACATCGAAATCACAATTCGTGATACAAAGAGGTACGACCAAACGAGCAAAATGGACTAAAAAGGGAAAGAAATAAAGAGTAGCGGATTGAGTAGAGATCAAGCTGAGGAAAAAGAGAGGAATGAACCACAATACGATCTCCCATCTATGACAATTTAAATGTCGATTGCAACTCGACATCACTAACTCCACGAGTAATCTAGTCCTCAAGAGAGTGCAATATATCCACAACATTTTCAATCATCATATTTCCTACTAAAATATTTCATAAACATGACACTTCGAGTAACAACTCCCAATTATTCGAATCCAATTAGAATCTTCTAAGGTCCATTGGCATGGTAGATTCCACAACTAACCACCCACGTGAAAATTTCATTACGTACTCTAATCTTTTAGCTCCGTCAAAACTCTTATTAGAAACCACCAACAAAATATTTATATCTAGGGAAACATGATTGCTAACAACCACAAGGTAAAAGAGACTTACCATGAAGTCCTTTGATCCAATTTATTCCAAAATTCAATATCCTAAATCATTAACAACGAACCTTCTCCTCTTCAAAAGTCAATCACTAAACCTCAAAAGAGATTAGTCTCACAATCTCATTTCACTTAACTTTTGCCATTCATAGAGCAATGCGACCGTAAATCAATTTATTTAGCTCTTTCAAACTCCCAATACAACGGTTTTCGCTTATGACGATATTCCTCAAGTTGTGTCATCCAATCCAAATTCCACAAAGTATTTATTCCCGTTAGGTCCAACACATAAGGACGATAAATCCTTAAGTAATCTTTAAAGCAACCACTATAATCCTTAACAACAACAATTATCATTACGATCTATTCGATCCTCAAGGTGATATTACAATATCAAGATTCAAAGTCTAAAATCACCAAGAGAGGTTCAACCTACTTATCCTCAATTCCTTATAGTCAATTAAACATGAATCTAGCTCAATAGGACAGTTAGGTACCATATTCGAAACTTCTTCAAAACACACCTACTAACTCTTACGCTAGCTAATAAGAAAACTACCTCTCAAGAGAGTAGGGATAAGAGAACATGATACAAGGAACATTAGGAGGCAACATCAAAAGACTATGATAAGAAGGAATTAAAAGACGAAGGCGAAAAAGGAAAACGAGGTTGAGGAAGAGACAAAGCAGATAGTAGAGTTATGAAAATATCTGAGTAAGAAAGAAAGTACGAGCTTGTAATTTCTTAAAGATCAATCTTGACAAAAACATTCAAGAATGAAAACGAAAAGGAATGATGGCACGAGTAAGGGTTTAAGGTTTAATCCACCAAATTTCTCCTTTCAGGCTTAGGGTGATAGTAAAGCAACTCATCCCAAACAAAGGTCTCTTACAAGGGACCATCGTACCACCATCATCAAAGTAAGGTACACCTAGATTTAACAAATCGATTACAACCCAATTCATCCACCCTTTCATATAACACGGATTCCCAATTACGGAATTGCAACTCAAGCATAGTAACATTCTCTCAATTCCATAATTTGACACATTACCAAAGGTTTCAAAAACCGAAAAACCAATAAGGGATTCTCCATACTAATCTATTTTCAACTCCTATGGCCATAAGGTAGAACACCGAACAAAACGTCATTATCAATATCATATAGCCCACGAGTTCATTATTAACAAAGTACGACCTCAAGTCAAACATCATCATTAACGTCCCAAGGTATTTCCATCATAGGTTACATCATCAAACCTCGCTCATATCTATAATCTTCAAGTAATATGGTTCAACTTACAACGAAACCTTACTACTTCAACGAGTCTCCGATGCCATAAGATAAGATCATATCTTTAAATCCAAGAACTATAGCCAAATGCTTTTCCACCAAGCCTATACTCACAAACACACAATAGGAAACCACAAGACGTCACTAAATCTCAAAAGCAATTCGCACCTTAAGATATCATTCAAAACTTCTTATTTACACCAATTAGATCTATCATAAGCATGGTCTTCCAAACAATACTAAACTTCTAAGTCCAAAAGACTAAATTATTAATTGAGTTAAGAAGGCATAGCCAACTCATTCAACCTTACACCATCAAATATCATGAACTATTTATACACAAGTCATGACAAGCATCAAGCATTAAAATCATCAAACTCATCTTACTACCTTTCCTTAGAGTTACAACCAATCATCAATATAGGGTGAATTTAGATCTACACCATTTTCCTCAAATCACAAATTCATTCCAACAAACACTAATAGTCCACAAAGTCTAAAATTCTTCCAACCAAGTTCAATATGCCACAAACTAAAGGGTATGGTGCCCACAAAAGGTCACATAAGGAAGTTGATGGTACAAATTGATAAAGAGGAGGAAAGTAACAAGAGTAATTTCCAAGGGAAAAAGAAGTTAGATGATGAAGAAGCATTTAGATAGAAGGAAGAGAGCATAAAACAAAAAGGACGAGAGAATTCATAGATGAAGAAGAAATACACTTCAATTAGGCTTGTAAATCTTCAAATTTTCGGTAGAGTATACTTCTTCTAGGTAACACAAAGATCCACCTTAAGACGGTAGATACAAACAAACATAACATCACTCAACACAATCAACAACCAAGTTAGAACATAACAAACATCAAGCACACCAAAGCCTACCACCTTAGGTCCTTAAGTCTACCCATCTCTCATTTATTATTTCAAGGTCAAATAATTTAAGTTTAGGGTTCACGTGTGTGCGTCGGGAGCGATAAAGCTCTGATACCAACTGTGACAACCCTCGCGAATGCGGAAATAATAAACAAACAAGCATGTGAATTATATTGCGGAAATAGGTAGTTTTTTTTTTAAACTTTTATACATGCAAGTTAAATAAAACGAGAAGTGTCAAAATATTACAACTAAGTGCGGAAAATAACAAAGAGACGGAGGCTCTCAAAA
>JAIUZE010016575.1:0-44278 GCA_022085475.1 Heliosperma pusillum | reverse complement strand
CAAAATGAAAATCCTTCCATGTCTAACAGGGAAATGGAGATAATGTTCTTGGTAAGAGTTGGTACAGAATAGCAATTATTTAAATAAAACTCTAAACCATTCGGCAAAAGAAGAACGTAGGTGCCCACGGAAACTGCGGCTACCTTAGCTCCATTTCCCATGCGTAGGTCCACGTCACCCTTGGCTAGTGCTTGCACGTCCCTCAGCCCCTTTACATGATTACAAAGGTGAGAACCACAACCGGTATCAAATACCCAAGAAGAGGTACTAGCAAAGTTAATATCTATCATATAGAGTGATGAAAGAATTTTACCTGACGTTGTCACACAACCGTCTTTCTTGTCTTTCAAGTACTTGGGGCAATTGCGTTTCCAATGCCCTTTGCCATTACAATAATAGCAATCTGCCTCCGCGTGTTTGTTGACTTTGGGCTTGGCCTTATAAAAGACCTTGGCCTTTCCCTTGCCGGATTTCTTGAAAAGAGTCTTACCCTTTCCCTTGTCCTTCCTTACCCCAAGGTTCATGTTCTTCATTCTCATGGAAAGAACATCCTTGGGTTCACTCCCACTAGCCTCCATGTCCCTCTCAGCTTGGGTGAGGAGGGCATGGAGTTCATGGAAACTCTTGTCCATGCCATTCATGTTATAGTTCACCCTAAATTGGGTGAACTTAGGTGAGAGTGAATGAAGGATCTTACCCACCACCAAATTCTTCGGATTTGTGCACCCTAGACGCTCTAAGGTGTCCGCGTGCTCAACCATTTTGAGCACGTGTCGGCCAACTTTTTGGCCCCTTTGAAGCTTAGAGTCAAAGAATTTCGTAATTTGCGCTCATATTGTGAGATTTGAGGGGCTTGCGAAAACATCGAAGGACTCGTGAATATCGCATATGCATTTAATAGAGATCAATTGGAGTTTGGAGTTTGGGTAGATTGACCAAATCAAATACATTCTTGACGTCATTAAGCACCTTTAAATAAAGGTCATATTCGGAGCCCGAACCACCGGGACGATCTAAGCGCGGGTTCTTGGGGGGCTCTTCGACCAGTAATCGAAGCACTTATCGGATAACTGCGGCGCGCTCTTGATCGTTGATTCCCATTCAACGAAGTTACGTCCGTCATCCTTAAGGACACACTTGTCCATGACGGACCTCAACCATGAGTCTCTACCCAAGGTTGCAACGTTTGATGATGTTGACATTATGCGAATATGGTAACTACAACAAAAAGAAATATATAAGCATTCATTGTTAATTTACTTGAAAACATTTTAACAAGTTTAACATTCATATAATGACCTCTCACTAAATTATATAAATGATTCCAAGACCCATTTTTATTTAAAAATAGTCATCGCATGCTATCTTTATTCAGAAATGGTAAGTCGTTATTTGACTAATTCTACCCTTAGAACTCTTGGTTGACGGATTTCAACTAAATCCATCTCCTAGTCCCAAGATAACGCTTATCTCGTTGAGTCCAATCCAATTTTAGCTTGTGATAGTATCACCCTACTTACCCGAGGTAAAAAGGGACCCACGAGCGTGGTAGCCCTAATGAACACGGGATTCATAGGTGTTACTAATTGGTAAGACTAATCTCAATTTTTTTAAATATGTGAGAGATCTTGTCAATTTAGTTATTAATTCCCTATAAGTGAACTAAGTCGGTGAATTGTGAATAACGTTGAATTGACAATAACGGTAAATTAAATGCATGTGTGACGATTTTGGCATGAGCGGCAATAAAGCAAGCAACCAAGCAACAATAAAATCCTAGTATGGCCACCTAGCTAATCAAAATTAACTAGATAGTTACAAATTCGGAAACCAACTCCTTGGTCCCTTGCCTCTTCACTTGGAACCCCTTCCAAAATGGCACCGTCTTGAGGGAGTCACCGGTCTTCATAAAATAATTACAAATATACAAATATACAAATTCCTATTATACATTTATTCTATAAAATAAAATTATTAAATTATACAAACCGGCGATACGAGATCGCAATAAAATGACAACCAAACCGTTATTCCCTTACATTACGGGTAATAACGATTAAAAATAACTAGGCCATACTAGGTACAAAATTTGCATAAATTATTAAATAAATGACATTCATTCATTCAACCATAAATTAAATAAATTGCTGCAAAAATTCATGCCAAAATCGTCCTAAATTCATTCATGCTCATTGTAGCTCGATTTTTTCGGGATTTATTGATTTTTAACCATTAAAAAACACTATCAACATTTAAATCGCATTTAAATTCAAAATAATTAACTAAACTATTTTAGAACTCAAAATTAGTCACTACTAATTTTGTTGGTTATTAATTAGATCGATTTGATTTCATTTGCTAAATATTACGGTTTAATCATAACAATTATGAAATAAAACCAAAATAAAAATAAACATCATAAAATTTGAAACCAAAAATTTTGTACATTCTGGAAAAATTCCAGGAACTATAAAAATAAAAAACATTTGCTCAAAAAATTTAAATTAATTTTATGAACTAATAGCTTTGTATTTAATGGTTTTATCAAATAAAAACATTAGATATAGTTAAACAGTGAAAAAAATTATGAAATTTCACCAAGAGTATCAACATCAGAATGTAAAATGTACAAAAAAAGTTCAAGACCAGAAATGGACGTTTCAATTTTATGATTATTATAATCTCATATTATCGACTTTTATCGTATAAAAATCAATGAACATGCAATACATAAGTAAAAGTCACGAAATTTACATACAATATGTAAGACATGCATGTGAGATCATATTAAAATTTTATGGCTAGAATCAACATGCAACTATTTTTAGTTAACTTTTAACTCATAATATGCATGTTAACTCGATTTAAACGCCAAAAAACAAAATAAATAGCAAATTAATCCCTAAAATCACGAAATTTGACCACAAAAATTTTGAGGTCAGTAGGTATACATGCAACAAAAAGTTTTGTCAGAATCGTATTTTAACTCAAAATCATTGATTTATTAGTTATCTTATAACTTTAATAAAAATGTCCAAAATGAACATGCATGCTACAAGCTAGATTGATACCAATGAAAGTCCATTAGACCTAATTAGACTCCTCTAATTCGTTTGATAAATACTTGTTAGCTTTAGTATTTAATGATCTATGTAACATGCATGCAAATATAAAGACATTTATATAAGAGAAGAAATTTCCTCACATTGATATGGACAATATAAGGGCACAACAAGAACTCCTTCTTGTTGTTCTTGAGCTACAAATATGGATGAACACAAGTAATCTCCAAAGTAGAAGACCTCCTCTAAGTTGCACCAAGATGAACCCAAATAATCTACCCTTATTATTAACTAGATAATAAGATAGATAATATACTACTAATATTAGACTATATTACTACACTAGTAATACTTAAGAAATATTAGTATATGAGAGTTTTTAGTGAGATGAAGAATTTTAGAGAGAAGTGTAAAATTGTACAAAATGAAGTAGTAGAAAAATGAACAACAATTGTTCATTATATAGGCCATATGGCCGGACCACCTTGTCCAAAAATGGACTCTTATTTTGTTTAATTTGATCACATGCATTAGAGTGGAGTGTTGTAGTATATGTGATGATTGTATTCTACTTGTTATGTCACTTTCAATTAGTAACCAAAGAGTGTAAACAAGAACAAAAATCATCACCTTTGTAACTACATCATAACCGGCAACAATGGTCTAGTTAGATCCATTTTGATTTTTGATATTTGTCTCACAAATACTTATTGATCATATGGTTAATTATCTTGTATAATTAAGTGTTAATTTGATCATATAACAATAATATGACTCAATTAAATAAATAATATGTACTTAACATTTTAAGTAATATTTTACCATTATATCAATATATAATGGGTCCCACAATGCTTAGTTAATTTATTTTACAACTCCTTGTAAATGTAATTAACTAATTACCTCTATCTCAAAACCTCAACTAATTTAGTAATTTAACGATTAATTACTAAGTTAAATCTTAATTAATCGTATTAAAATAAGATATAAATTTATTAGTCAATTATCGCATAATTGAAAAATAAGCTTAATCGAATTTGAGTTCTTAACTCAATTTCTAACAATTAACTCTCGTACATATCGAATATATGTAATGTACTAATTAACTGTATCGTATACAAATAATTAGGTACTATTTGGATTTGATCCTTAGGTGTGACCGAAAGGGATCGAGTTGATCACCGCCGTCAAACGACATAACGTCAAACTCTAGGTCAGCCAACCGTTATTGATTTACGTTAATCAACTGACTAATCATATATATAGTTAATTTGATTAAACTTATTTTTCAATTATGCGATAATTGACTAATAAATTTATATCTTATTTTAATACGATTAAATAAGATTTAACTTAGTAATTAATCGTTAAATTACTAAATTAGTTGAGGTTTTGAGATAGAGGTAATTAGTTAATTATATTTACAAGAGTTGTAAAATAAATTAACTAAGCATTGTGGGACCCATTATATATTGATATAATGGTAGAATATTACTTAAAATGTTAAGTACATATTATTCATTTATTTGTGTCATATAATTGTTATATGATCAAATTAACACTTAATTATACAAGATAATTAAGCATATGATTAATAAGTATTTGTGGGACAAATATCAAAAATCAAAATGGATCAAATTGAGGCTCACATGGCCGGTTATGGTGAAGTCAAATGGTGATGATGGTTGTTCTTATTCATACTCACAAGCAACATATGCTTATGACATGAATAGTTAACATGATATCATTTTATTCACTACAACACATTACCACCTTACATGGCAATAAAATAAGAAGAAAAAAGTCACTCTTGGGTGATGAAAGAGCCGGCCCTTATGGCTATAAATTGAGCAATTGTTGTTCAATTTATTCACTTCTTCATTCTTACTTATTTTATCATTCATCTCTCAAAACTCATCTTCTCACTACAACTCTCATATACTAATATTTCCTAAGTATTACTAGTGTAGTAATATAGTCTAATATTAGTAGTATATTATCTATCTTATTATCTAGTTAATAATAAGGGTAGATTGTTTGGTTCATCTTGGTGCAACTAAGAGGAGATCTTCTACATTGGAGATTATTTGTGTTCAACCATATTTGTAGCTCAAGATCAACAAGAAGGAGTTCTTGTTGTGCCCTTATATTTTTCATACCAATGTGAGGAAATTTCTTCTCTTATATCAATGTCTTTATATTTGCATGCATGTTACATAGATCATTAAATACTAAATTAACAAGTAATTTAGTAAATAATTAGAGGAGTCTAATTAAGGTCTATGGACTTTCAACTCCAACACTCGGTCTGTACGAGAAGTGTGTGTAGCTCATGAGGACTTTTCCTCATGTCATTCATGTAGTAATTTGCCCTTAAAAGGGCAAAACCATCAGGAAGTGAATGAAGCATACGGTTAATGACTATGCTCTCACTGATTTTGCAATCAAGTGCCTCTAGTACGTTCTTTATCGCACCCGCTTCCATAACGAAGTCACTATAAGCAAGTGACTCGTTAGCTCTCGCATTGGGGCCTGGGTTTGGCGGTATTGGCTCGGTCAAGTATTAGAGCTTGTCGTCAGCAATGGCTGCATTCTGTAATGCCGCCTCCCAGTCCGCAAAATTGGACCCGTCATTCTTCAGTCGGGTGGACTGATTCATGTGGTCCATGAAAGTTTTAAGCCAGGACTCGCGTGCAAGTGTGACACTTGGCATAGGGACATCATTATAGCTAGCCATTTGTTATAAGCAGTATTATCAATATAAACACAGTCTACACTGCGAAAAAGAAGAAAAACACAATAAGCATTATTCATCGATATGAATTAAGTCTAGTGCAAAACTTGTTTAATGCGAATACTCAAGCATTTATACAATTGACCTCCCTCAAGAATTATTTAAATGATCCCAAGAGTCAAATATCTATAAATTGATAAGCCAACCTCTTGGCTAATTCTACCTTTAGAAGTCTTGGTCGATTTCTATCTTTAGTCCATCATAATCACGAGAAACTCTTCGGATTATAAGGTTGAGGTAAAATAAGTCAACACATACTACTTACCTAACGTAGAAGGGGTCATATGGAGAGTAAGGTCCTATATGCCTACCGACGAAGAAGGGATTCATAGTAGTTTGGCCAATAACGACTAGTCTCAATTTTATGTTTTAGAGAAAGATCCCATCAACTTTATTTTAATTCATTTTAAGTGAACGAATATCTAGCATGCGAGAATGAATACACTAAGATGATGGCTTAAAATTCGTGTGACATCTTTATGTCCATGATAACTAACATCCAAACTATATGAGTCAATTTTCATGCATTTTTAGTAGTAGGTGGTTTGGTTTAGGCGGAATATGATGCACTAACTATCATGTGAAGAAAAGCAACAAGAACGAAAAATACGTAAAATTACAAAGTCCTAGTGTGGCCTATCTACCAAAATGAACACAATACCACTTTGGAATCCATCTATAATTGGACCCTAAAAGCTTGTCTTGATGTTCCATCTTGGTCCATGTAGCGGGAGTGAGCAATCCGATCTCCATCTTTAGTCTTCTCAAATTACATTTAATAAATTAGAAAATATAAACCTATTTACATTATAATTTAAAACATAATTTCAAAGAAAACAAAAGGAGATTCGAGATCTCAAATTTACATCAAGATCATGTTTCCATCATTACGAAAACATAATCAACTAAGGCCACACTAGGTAATACAAATTACAACCAATTGCAAAAATACGTAAATAAACCATCCAACAAATCATCAATAAAATAAAATGCATCTACAAAAATTAGTCATTCAAGACATAATTCCTTAACTATGTAGAGTAATTTATCCAAACCACCTATTTTAAATGATCAAAATTATGTGACAATTCCTTAATTACTCACAATAATTGCAATCAAACATAATCCAATTTTAATTCATATTATCGTATAATATGAATTAATCCAACATTATTTTAAACCATTTTAAAATAATTGGGTATCCAATAATTGTGAACATTTTCACAACAACAATCTTACATTATCATTATAATGCATAAAAAAAATAATCTCAGCCAAAAAAAAAAAACAAAAAACCGAATCAATATTTTTTTTTTATTAAAACAGCCACGACCCTTTTTTTTTATATAAATTAAACATTTTAATTTAATGTTGCTAATATTACAAGATTGGTACAATTATCAATATTTAATCATTATTAAACATTGATACAAATTAGATGATTCAATTTAACATTTTAAAATGAATATCTAAATCATGATTAAATCGATTATCTTAATATTAGACTAATCATAATTGATTTGAACATCATTAAATTTAATGAATCATGATGCAAAAAAACAATTTAACTTCATGTAAACCGAAAATATTTAGCAAAACAAATGTTCATAAACATTCAAAACAATTTCCATTTACATTTTAATTTAATCCTTATTAAATTAAAACATCTACAAATTTATCATATTGTCATCTTAACATTTTAAAAAAACAATATCAATAAATCAAAATGAAAACAAGAATAAAAAAAATTAATACGGCTACGAAAAAAAAAATTTCAGCCGAAAAAAAAAAAAAAAATTTCTGAAAAATTTTAAATCAATATTTCATCATTTATGAAACATCATATAAAATAATTTCGTAGCCAAAGCTCTGATACCACTAGTGGGAAATATCGGTATATTTCATCATGAAATTTAAGGATTATAACAAAATTATAATATATGAAATACGAGTCATAAAGGAAATGCATAAAGATTAGAATCAACCTTCGGTCCTAGCAATATGGCCTAAGAACAAATATCGAGATCGATATTCTCCTAATCGTTGCTCCCAAGATGCTCTGAGAAATGCCTTTTCTTGTGCTAGAATCAATACAAAAATTACTGATTATTTTTGGGAAAAAGTTGTAATGATAAGAAGTGTAGAGAATGAGTTTATATCAAACTCTTTTTTTTTTCTCTTAGCCGTCCAAATAGTAGTAGAGTCAAGAGAGGAGTCTTTGTCTCTTTTTCCTCTACTAGTTTTTAGGTTATTAGTTTTTTATTTTATTTTAATGTATAAAATGTATATATATTATTATTGTCATTTATGTTGTCACATATTAATAAGTCCATAAAACATCTTGTAGTCGATTTATTAATACCGGTATGACATCATTTATTATGACAAAATCGAAAAATATATAATTTGCTAATTAAATATAACAGTTTATATTTAATTACGAATTAACATTTAATTCGTTTAATCTGACATTATTTAATCGTATTAATTAATTACATTATATACATCAATTAGATATAACAGTTTATATTCAATTACGAATTAACATTTACATCGTCTCAGCTAGTATTATTTAATCGTATTAAATAATCGTATCATCATTACATTGACTAACCTTTTAGTCATATACATCGACTAACCTTTTCGTCATATAAGGCATCAATATGATTATTTTTTTCATATAATCATATCTCTCAAACACATCCTTTAGGTGTGCCTTTTAGGACCAGTTGAACACCGCCATTAAAATGACAATAACGTCAAACTTCTAGCAAGCCAACCGTTATCGATAAACGTTAATCAACTGATAAGAATACTAAGTATACCCTTTGAACCTATAAGAGATTTATACACGTTATCACACTAACTGTGGAGGACACTAGCTCCAACAATTCTATATTAGATACGCGTAAATATTTCTTTCAAAGTAGGAAATTGCTCGGGAAATAACGCACAAGTGATGCGCCTCTTCCAAGAGTCGCAGTTCCTGATGTGCCTCTTCCCCAACTTGTTTTGCCTGTTTCCGGAATATTTTCTAGATTTCTATTCGTGTTCGAGTTAATCCAAACCTCTTCGGATTTTTTCCCTAAGAAAGGAGAGGTTCGTTCTCACTTTCAAGGCACGCGAGTATTCCGCCCCTTCTTTTCACTCTCTTTGCATTCTAGACCTTGCTCTAAGCATTTTGACATCTACTTGCTTGATCAATCGACCACGTAAGCTCAGATCCTTCTGGGTTCCCGTCACATTTTGCATTGACTTACCAATTTGACCACTACACTTAATCAATTTAACTAATCAAACTTTTAATCCTCTAATGAGGGCACTTTCTTTATATTCGAGTCGAGCTATCACTAACTGGGGCGTTTGGTTCCACAAAGAGAAAAGTAATAAAAATAACAAAGGGAATAAAGGGAAAATGTATGGGATTACCCATAATTTATGTCATTGTTTGGTTGAATTAAAGAAAGGGAATGACAAATATTCATCTGCAACCTATCATTCAATCACAGCCAAGCAATACCACGTCCCACCACCACAAATTATCGTTAGTACCGGTATTGCAAGTCTACAACCCTTGTTGTCGGCATCACATTCATGACCTACCACATCCACCGTCCTACCACACGTAACTCCGTTCACCAGCACCAGAAACACCACTTAAACCCATAAAAAACTCTCCCCAACACCCAAAAACCCATCCTCTACCCACGAAACCCCTCCCCCACCCACGAAACAACCAGATCTGGTGAGGGAGTCGACCAGAGGAGATGTTTTTGGTGGTGGTGAAGGGAGATGCGCATAGAGAGTAGTGGCCTGGACTGGCGGTCGTCGGGTGGAAGGGGCAGCGCATAGTTAGGGTGGCATAGGCGGTGAGTCGGTGACCACCTGGTGGTTGGAGATTTAATTATGGTGGTGATGATAGATGATGGTGGGTGGGTTAGTGATAGTGGTAATGGTGGTGAGTGAGGGGGAAACAAATCCCATTCCCCTAGGGGGTGAGGGGTAACAAGGTTGAGGGATGTGAGGGTAAAGTAGGGGTAAAGAGAATGATTAAAATGTGTAAACAAACACCCACAAAGGGAATCAGTATCATTGATTCCCTTACCCTTTTCTGAATACTCCCAACCAAACAGCCCCTTAGTAATTGGTCATACAGAGCTATCAAGGAATGAGGGAGTCGAACAGAGGAGATGTTTTTGGTGGTGGTGAAGGGAGATGCGCATAGAGGGTAGTGGCCTGGACTGGCGGTCGTCGGGTGGAAGGGGCAGCGCATAGTTAGGGTGGCATAGGCGGTGAGTCGGTGACCATATGGTGGTCGGAGATCTAATTATTGTGGTGATGATAGATGATGGTGGGTGGGTCAGTGATAGTGGTAATGGTGGTGAACAAATCCCATTCCCCTGGGGGTGAGGGGTAACAAGGTTGAGGGATGTGAGGGTAAAGGAGGGGTAAAGGGAATGATTAAAATGTGTAAACAAACACCCACAAAGGGAATCAACATCATTGATTCCCTTACCCTTTTCTGAATACTTCCAACCAAACAGCCCCTTAGTAATTGGTCATGGAGAGCTATCAAGGAATGGGGAAGGGACATCCACAAGCAAGGACCCCAAGGGAGACACTTCAAAGATGGGTAAAGACATTATTGATGATGATGTGGTAGAGGAATACATACCGGAAGTCTCATTTCCTAGTGCTTTGATGAGCACAAGGCAGTATGACAAGGAGACCGACTTGTATGAAACTTTCCGGAAGTGTGAGGTAAACATTCCTCTTCTTAATTTGTTAAATAGTGTCCCTAGGTATGCAAACTTCTTGAAAGAACTTTGTACACCTAAGAGAAATCCTAAGAAAGGAACCCATAGGGTTAGGGTGAGTGAGCACGTTTCGGCAATTTTCAAGCAAAAATTACCAAAGAAATGTGGAGACCCGGGCATGTTCACCATCCCTTGCACCATTGGAGGACAAAGTTTCAAACGTGCCATGTTAGACCTTGGAGCCTCTATTAATGTCATGCCCCTATCCATCTATGAGACCCTAGGCTTAGGACCTTTGTCTAAGACCGAGTGGTTATTCAATTAGCTGATAGGTCTAGTGTCTATCCCAAAGGCTAGATAGAGGATGTACTAGTAGAGGTAGATAACCTTGTCTTCGTGGCGGACTTCTATGTTTTATACATGGAGTCTAGTTCAAGTGCCACTCCCCTTCTCCATGGTAGGCCATTCATGAAAACCTCTAAGACCAAGATTGATGTGTCAAACGGATGTTTGACAATGGAGTTCGAGGGAAAGAGATTGACCTATAATATCTATGACTCTATGAGACACCCTAGTCATGTTCAATCTTGTTTTTTCTTATATATTTTCGAGCCTTTGGTACATCAAATGTACAACTTATGTGATAGGGACCCACTTGAGGTGGCCCTAACTAACAATGTGGAAGAAGAGGGTTTGCGGTTTTTGTAGTCGGTTGATGTGCAGGAACATCTCAAGGACTTGGAGAAAGAAGAGCCACTAGACACTTATGAAGAACTCAACATCATCGAGGTGCTTAAAACAGGGGACTCAAGTGGAAAACACTGGCAGCGCCCCACGACGTTGGCAGCGCCCCACGACGCTGGCAGCGTCCCACGACGCTGGCAGCGTCCCACGACGCTCCCAGTGTCCCCCAGCGCTGGCAGCGTTTTGGTCTGGAAAACCTATCCGAGCTCTTTGGTTTGAGCATACCCCTCCACAAGCCCCTTCCCTCAATTGTGAAGCCCCTGAAGGTCGAGTGGAAGATTCTTCCAAGTCATCTAAAGTATATCTTCTTAGGGGACAACCACACCCTACCTCATATAATCTCAAGCACACTTAACGAGGAACAAGAGAGCTAATTGGTAGCATTGCTTCACAAACATAGACATACATTTGGGTGGAGCATAGCGGGCCTCTAGGGAATAAGCCTAGTGACTTACATGCACATGATAAGACTTGAAGTGGAAGCCAAACCAGTCCGACAACCCCAAAGGAGGTTCAATCCACCAATGGCGGAGGTAGTGCAAGAGGAGGTAATTAAACTTTTACAAATGGGCATCATCTTCCTTATTTTCGACTCCCGTTGGGTTAGCCCAACTCAAGTAGTGCCCAAAAAGGGTGGAGTGACGGTAGTCAAGAATGCACATACCTAAGAGTCATAGTCATAGTCATCCACTGAACCTAAGAGTTGTTGATCACGTGATATCAATCATGTGTGCCATATCATGCACAAACCTAAATTAATTGTATGCTAGGAGCATGACAAGCCCATAACAAATCAATCCAGATGAGTGTCATTGGATAGCCTACAAGAACATCCATAGAGTTCTTGAGAAGAACTAGGGATACATTCTTGTGTTTGGTAGAGAAAATTTGACAATGTGGTAAAGGTTACACAAACCAAAATTTCCAAACTTATAAAAGGATTTATCGAAATCCTAGGCGTACTTTTGTTATAAAAGAAACGAATAACTAAAAGGATGTTTGAAGAGTCAATCATTATAAATTCTACAAATAGAGACGTAGTACATTATGATGAGAATAAGGTGGCTTACAAGGAGCTAATGGTAGCTCATTTCACCTTAATACCTATCAGTTATCATGATAACGAGTGGGAGTATCTTTCAAGTTAAAGAGCCCAACACTAGATAGAGATCTAGACATGTACGTAGATGAATTTATGTTATTAGGAATAACGTTGGATGGAAGGAAAAAGCAACTCACAAGGTTGGAATAAATGAATATATGGTATATTCACTACCCAAGCCTTTATTGCATTTAATAAGATAGTCATGAATTGTCATAGACGAAATAAACTTTAGATTATATGATATGAAGCAATAACATTGTGTTGATTGTTCATATATGATAATCACATTTATCGTTTGAGTTTCTAAAACTTGTTTTGTGCTTTGTTATATCCAAATGGATTGTAGAGACAATTTTGGACTCCATTAAAATGGACTGGATTAACATAGCATAGGCCCCTAGTCACTTATATGAGGTGACATCTCAAAGTGACTAGATTGTGGTGCGATTGATGGCAAGTTCAAGTGTCATAGGGTCATAGGGATGACCAATCGATTACATAGATAGACTGTAAGAGACAATCTGTCGGGAAGTGACCGCTTATAGAATTCTGGCAATTCTTGTAGCCTGGTCGTGGCAAGAGCTACTAGTATTCTTTTGAGTCAATTCTTTGACTAAAGACTGTTCACCTAAGATGGCACAGTTTCAGAGTGACTTTGATTTATGCTCTACGACCTTCGTAACTGGGGTCAAATGGGCATCTTTTGGGTCATGATGAGCTGTGGCTATGCAAAGGGGATAGTGCGATAGGAATTGTCCACCCCTTGTCAGGGTTGTTTTAAATCTCAAGGCCACTCGAGGAGGAGTAAGCTGAAAATGCGTGGCCACGCTCGGAAGGTATCTATGGTAGATAATTCCGGTTAGACAGTTACTCTCCAGATCGAGGAAACCACTCTTGATATGATCAAATACAAGGACGACCTGCAAGACACCTTGCATTGAGTGGGAGATCTTGTAATAGGACAAGAGAATTGGTGACGCACACTTGTCTCGGACAAGTGGGAGATTGTTGGAGTAAGTGTCCTAAACAAATAGTGCGATCACATAATTAAATCTCAATAATAAGAATACAAAGGGATGATGAATATTATAGTCAACTGGTCAACATAAATCAGTAACGATTGGCTCAATTGAGTTTGACGTTACTGTCGTATGACGGTGGTGATCAGTTGATCCCTTGAGGTCACACCTAAAGGACAATCGCCTAATCATGTACATTAATTAATTGTATAGTGATACAGATTAATTAATCCCTTAAAATGAACCAAGTTCAAATTGTGAGTGAGAAATATATCTTATTGTAATATGATTAAATAAGATTCATTTTGGTAAGTTAATTGTTATATTACTAAGAATGCATTATGTTTATGAAACATTTGAGATAAGTCAAATTGGTCGATTATAATTGCAAACTGTTGTAGATTATATTAACCAAATATGAGATAACCCATTTTATTTACATGTAATTATTAAATGTGACTTAAAATGTTAAGTCCAATTTATTTGTTATGAAATTGCATTTAAATTAGTTAAATGTACATTTATAAGCCTAAATTACATGTTACATGTCACATGTCACACTTGTGACAAATGACAAATTGCAAAAATAAAATGGACACTCATATTACATGGGTGTACCGGTTTTGTGGTGATGGTGGGTAGGTTTTTAGTTTGTAATTTTATTCTAATTAAGAATTAGAACAAATGATTACTACATAGACCCAAACACTCAACCCTTTCTTGTTAAGAACAATTGAAAGTGACCACACACCCCTCCATGAGGGCATGTGGCCGGAACATGTGAAGATTGAAGAGGAAAATTTCCTCTTATTTATTCTACACACCAACTCATATTCAACAAACATGCAAAAATCACTTATCTTTCATATATTTCTCCAACTTCTCTCTACAACTTAAGAAGTTTATATATATTAGAGTTCTTAATTTTCTAATAATATTACTAGTGTAGTAATAAGAGGTTATTAGATTATTTTAAGGGAGACTACCATTATATACTAGTGTAGTATCTTTTAGTAGTGATTAGGGATAGTCTTGGGTGCATCTAATAGGAGTGTTCTAACACTTAGAACTTGGAAGCTCATCCCTAACATTATAAGCTCAAGATCAAAGTAGGAAGGAGTCCTATTTTGTGCCCATATTTGTCATAAGATCAATGTAAGGAAAAATTCTTCTTATCTTTGTCTTATTTTGTTATGCATGCATAAGATTTATTTAGTTTAAGAGTAAACTAAATATATAATGATATTAGAAGTGTCTAATATTGAGTTTAAGAAACTAACAAGCGGTATCAAGAGCCAAGGTTGTTGCATGCATAATCGATTTATAGTTTTTTCGAGTTATGGTAACTTAATAAAAACTAGTAATTTGTGTTTTATAAGATAAAATCACAAAGTTATTTGCATGTCAATATATTCTGGTCCTAATATGATTTTAGGTCATTTTGATGATTTATGGAAATTTATAGTGCTCAAATATGTTTTTTAGTATTTTTATTACATTTTAATGAGTAAAATGATGTTTAAAATACTAAAAATAGTTAGACTTATCTTCTGACCTTGAAATTTTTACACAATATGACACATAAATTTTAATTACTGTATGTAAAATTTCGTGTGAAGTAGACGTATTTCGTATGATTTATGATTTTTATATGATAAAATGAAATAAATAAAGGTCAAATGGTTAAAAATACTTCTGCTTTGAATCTGACAATGAAATTTTAGTATGTTGTCACATGCATGTTTTCATGTCAGACCGGAAAATTTTAGACTTATGTGATTTGTCTAGCATGATTTATGGATTTTTAATGTAAAAATGGCATAAATAGTGACTAATTTAATAAATATACTTCCGATTTGAATCTGATGATGAAATTTTAGTATGTTGTCATATGCATGTTTTATGGTCATACTGAACAATTTCAGACTTATGTGATTTGTCCTGCATGATTTATGAATTTTTAATATAAAAATGGCATAAATAGTGACTAATTAAGAAAATATAGCTAAAATATTTTTCATGTCAAGAAAAAATTGTTCCTGGTTTCATAAATGTCCCAAAATTCAGATCTAAAGTTGAAAATTTAATATGATTAATTTTTGCATGCTTTATGTATTTTATTTGATAAAACCGATAAAGCGCAACCATTTTTCTCTAAACCGATTCGAAATTTTTAAACCATGATTTTTGACATTATGAGTGTCATGGAAATGTTCCAGAATGTACAAAAATTTAAAATTCGAATTTTGAAATTATTGTAATTTAATTTGGATTTATTTGATTAAAATATGATTTTAAAGTCTAATTATGAGCAATTATACAACAACAAGTTGAATTATTGTCAAAATTGAGTGATGACTAATTTTTGAGGCCTAAATGAGTTGGGATAATTAACTTGGACTTAAATATGATTTAAGTATTGTTTGGTGATTTTAAAGTGTTATTATCACGCATTTCCGTAAAACCGGGTTATATTCGATATAAACCGTTAAGTAGAGCGATTTGGCATTTAACATGAGCATGTTTTATACATATTATAATGCTGCATTTTATTTATGAATGTCATATTTTCAATTTATGAATGTCATATTTTGGTTTATGTAATTTGGAATTATGTAATTTTTCCCTGTATGGCCTTAGTTTTAATCGATATTGCCCGAAATGTAATGGAATATTGATTCGGTTGTAATTTAATGTGATCTCGAATCACTTTTATTGTATTATTTTATTTTACAAATGTATAATACTACCTCCATTCAACTCCACATTGTAGTTTTCTATTTTTGACACTATTCACAAGTCGGAAGAATCTTTCAATTTCCGGCTAATGCATAAGAGAAAATATATTCATGTGGGATCTTGTTTGATTCGTCTTTAAGAGTATATTAAAAATATCTAACTTGTATAATTTTTGCAAATACGTAGCGCACTATATTTACGATGCAAAACGCGCGTTGGCAAACGTGAAAAAAGATAAGTTAGTGTGGAGTGAATGGAGGGAGTAGGAAATTATTGTAATTTTATTATATATTTTGTAACTAATTGTAAAACCGGAGTTTCCCAAAGACGGTGCCATTCGGAAAGGAGTTCGAGAGAGAGACAGTGACCTAGGGAGGCGTGCTTATGAAGTTCAAGGGACCAAAGGAGTTGGTTTCCGAACTTGTAATAGATTATATGATTTTCTATTCTAGGAAAGGCCATACTAGGAGTTTTATTTTTATGCTTGCATTTTTATTTAATATGTTTGCATGCATGCCAAATCGCCATAACATGACATGCATATTTATCGAGTATTCGACCATGTCAATTAAAATAATTGTTAATTCATCGATTTAGTTCACTTTAACATGATAGATTATAAATTGACAAGACCTCTCATAATAAATAATTGAGATCAAGCCTTACCAAATGTTAGAACCCATGAATCCCAATTTCGCAAGGAAGTAGGCTCGGCTCACCGGGGTGCTAAACTTGTTACGTTGGGTAAGTGGGGTAATAAATGTTATTATTTCGAAATTTGGATTGAGCTCAACAGAAGTATTCGCGACCGTAGCCGCATGTGTTCCGGGCTTAAGATAAATATTAAAGTAATATTATCGACCGAGAGTTCTAATGTAGAATCGATTAAAGAGTTAATCCACCGAATTATGTTAATGAGGGATGAATCGGCTTACCGTGCCCAAGTTGATATGAATTTGGATCTCGGAATCATTTATAATAGTTGGGTAGAGGTCACTATTTAAATGTTAAACTTGTTTAAAATGTTTACAAGTATTTAAAACGATAAATGTTAACATTTCCTTTATGTCTTAAATTTGTAGTTAACTTTGTACAATCGCAATGGCTAGTTCATCCAACACCAATGCTCCAACTCTCACAAATGTCTCATGGCTTCGATCCTTTATGGATCGATGCAAGTTAGAAAAGAATGGCGCTAATTTTGCCGATTGGAATGCGCAACTCCGCTTGGCCGCGGAAGGTGACGACAAGATTCGTTACCTTACCGAAGCCTCTCCCGAAACACCTAACGAAAGGTCAACCGCCACCGCAAGGCGAGCCTATGAGGCTTACCAAAAGGAAGCCGCCGCGATCAAAAATGTTTTGATCTTCTCTTGGAGGCCGATCTCCAAAGGAGTGCCATAAAGATGAGCACGGCCTATGAGATCTATGCCAAACTTGTGACCATGTTTTCACAAGCTCCTAGAATCGTTCAATATGAAACGGCATCCGCGTTTTTCGACATGAACCTTAAAGAGGGCCAAAAGGTTAGCCCTCATGTACTCAAATTGATTGAGCATGTCGAGATTCTTAAAGTGCAAGGGGTTGACATTCCCGAACAACTCGTAATTGACCGTGTACTACATTCCTTGGGGAGAATAAAGGCATATGTGATGTTTAGGGTAAACTACAATATGCAAAATATGCAAACCTCTCTCCACGAGTTGCACAAAATGCTTGTGCAAGCGGAGAGAGACATGGGCTAAATGTTAGCACCACCAAGGATGTGTTCATATTAATAACAAGAGTAAGGGGAAGTTCAAAAAGAGTGCAAGCAAAGGGAAGAAGCCCTCCACCTACAAAGGCAAGGGAAAAGCTATTGAGAATAGCTCACCCAAGCCTAAGAAAGGTGCCTCAACCGAGGACAAGTGCCATTATTGTAATGGCGTAGGGCATTGGAAGAGGAATTGCCCCAAGTATCTAGGAGATATCAAAGCCGGGAAAATTGTTTCCGTTGGTAAATTTTTATCCCTATCTTTTATGTTATGATCTCAACTTTGGTATATAGATACAAGTTGTGATTCTTACCCTTTTTAATTGTAATTAGGGCACCCAAGCAAGGACAAGGGCAAGGACAAGCAAGCCTAAAGAGATTCTTCAAGGGAAGCTAAAGTAGCCCCATGGATGAAGACATAAGGAAGCTTGGTCTCATTTTGTGTTGTCTTCCTTATTTGGGTTGTATTTTGTGATGTTGTTTTAGAAACTCTTTATTTCCTTGTTTGACAATGGAAATTTGTTTATTTCCTTTTATTAACTTTGGGTTGTAATTGGATTTTGGTGACTTGGTTTTCAACCCAAGTCACTCGGTTTATGAAACTTTTTCATTCTAAAACTTGTCATTATACTCACTTGATCTAATAACATAAATTAATCGACTCAAATTGATCACGCAAATATTATGATGATGGGATCATTATAATAAAAAGGCTAAGAATTCGATTCTCACTTTGAAAGATCAATTGCTAAGTCAAAATTGAGTTATTGAACTCAAAATATGGAATCTACCAAACCAATTGGCCATACCACTTATAAAGAAAGTAAATGACATGAATATGAGTTCACCTCTTTAGCTCTTATAGAACTAGTCTATGTTGAAGCTAAGATTCGATGTCTTTACAAAGAAGTCTTTAGTAGATCACTTAAGGTCATGTTGTGATACTTCTACCTCCTTTACGAATATGAGTACAAAATTGTTTGTGGCTCATAAGGCTATCTTTAAAGAAAATAGTTGTATTTTTCTAAAGATAGAGTGGGAGAAAATAAGCCACAACGAAAAACTAGTTAAGAACTAGTGAGGAAACCAAAAGAATATGTTCTTAGGTTAGACTCAAGACTAATGAGGAGACCAAAAGAAAGCGTTCTTAGGTGAATCCTTAGACTATTGACGAGTCCAAAAGAAAATGTTCTTGAGAAAATAAGATTCTGATCTATGTAAGTGGAAGCACCTAGAAATTTTAAAAAATTTGATTTTCTAACATGAGAGACTTATGAAACTATATGGAATCTATGCAAAGAAAATGGTCCAATTGTGGTTGCATGGATAGACATGTAGATGTCTACAAAAGCTAAGTTAATGCGTAACTATGCTTAGATCCAAATCATCAATGAAATACCTCATAATAGGTGTGTACAAGATACACATCAAAATTACATGTCCAAATAGGGATTTGGAATAGGATGTGTACATGACACAAGCCTATTGTATGTATCTACCTAAAGGTTATGATGATCTTTTCTATTATAAGATATAAGAAAGGTTTCACTCGAATTGTCGAAAAGTCATGTATAGACATGAAAGTCAGTGGGAGTTAAAGTCATGTATAGACATGAAGTTAAGTGGGAGTTTAAGTCAATGTAAAGACATGAAGTTCAGTGGGAGAAATTATTTTCCACATGACGTTTCACTCATTAAGAGTGACATATTCATATTACCTTTTTAAAAGGAGTGGTTGGATTTTAATGTTGGATGAAAGAGGGCAACGTGTATACTGAAATCAAAATCTATTGTGGAATAGAAGATTTTTGCTTGGCATTTAAATGGTATCTTATATCGATAAGATATTTAATCTATTCAACAAGTTAAATAGGTTGTTTATGTTGATAAAAGTGGGAACACTATGAAAGGGTCATAGTCATCCACTGAACCTAAGAGTTGTTGATCACGTGATATCAATCATGTGTGCCATATCATGCACATACCTAAATGAATTGTATGCTAGGAGCATGACAAGCCCATAACAAATCAATCCAGATGAGTGTCATTGGATAGCCTACAAGAACATCCATAGAGTTCTTGAGGAGAACTAGGGATACATTCTTGTGTTTGGTAGAGAAAATTTGACAATGTGGTAAAGGTTACACAAACCCAAATTTCCAAACTTATAAAAGGATTTATCGAAATCCTAGGCGTACTTTTGTTATAAAAGAAGCGAATAACTAAAAGGATGATTGAAGAGTCAATCATTATAAATTCTACAAATAGAGACGTAGTACATTATGATGAGAATAAGGTGGCTTACAAGGAGCTAATGGTAGCTCATTTCACCTTAATACCTATCAGTTATCATGATAACGAGTGGGAGTATCTTTCAAGTTAAAGAGCCCAACACTAGATAGAGATCTAGACATGTACGTAGATGAATTCATGTTATTAGGAATAACGTTGGATGGAAGGAAAAAGCAATTCACAAGGTTGGAATAAATGAATATATGGTATATTCACTACCCAAGCCTTTATTGCATTTAATAAGATCGTCATGAATTGTCATGGACGAAATAAACTTTAGATTATATGATATGAAGCAATAACATTATGTTGATTGTTCATATATGGTAATCACATTTATCGTTTGAGTTTCATAAACTCGGTTTTGTGCTTTGTTATATCCAAATGGATTGTAGAGACAATTTTGGACTCCATTAAAATGGACTGGATTAACATAGCATAGGCCCCTAGTCACTTATATGAGGTGACATCTCAAAGTGACTAGATTGTGGTGCGATTGATGGCAAGTTCAAGTGTCATAGGGTCATAGGGATGACCAATCGATCACATAGATAGACTGTAAGAGACAATCTGTCGGGAAGTGACCGCTTATAGAATTCTGGCAATTCTTGTAGCCTGGTCGTGGCAAGAGCTACTAGTATTCTTTTGAGTCAATTCTTTGACTAAAGACTGTTCACCTAAGGTGGCACAGTTTCAGAGTGACTTTGATTTATGCTCTACGACCTTCGTAACTGGGGTCAAATGGGCATCTTTTGGGTCATGATGAGCTGTGGCTATGCAAAGGGAATAGTGCGATAGGAATTGTCCACCCCTTGTCAGGGTTGTTTTAAATCTCAAGGCCACTCGAGGAGGAGTAAGCTGAAAATGCGTGGCCACGCTCGGAAGGTATCTATGGTAGATAATTCCGGTCAGACAGTTACTCTCCAGATCGAGGAAACCACTCTTGATATGATCAAATACAAACGACCTGCCACCTTGCTTGATATTGGTGACGCACATCCACTACAGGACACCTGCAAGTACCTTGCATTGACAATTGTGTACTGGACAAGAGAATTGGTGACGCACACTTGTCTCGGACAAGTGGGAGATTGTTGGAGTAAGTGTCCTCAACAATAGTGCGATCACATAATTAAATCTCAATAATAAGAATACAAAAGGGATGATGAATATTATAGTCAACTGGTCAACATAAATCAGTAACGATTGGCTCAATTGAGTTTGACGTTACTGTCGTATGACGGTGGTGATCAGTTGATCCCTTGAGGTCACACCTAAAGGACAATTCCCTAATCATGTACATTAATTAATTGTATAGTGATACAGATTAATTAATCCCTTAAAATGAACCAAGTTTAAATTGTGAGTGAGAAATATATCTTATTGTAATATGATTAAATAAGATTCATTTTGGTAATTTAATTGTTATATTACTAAGAATGCATTATGTTTATGAAACATTTGAGATAAGTGAAATTGGTCGATTATAATTACAAACTGTTGTAGATTATATTAACCAAATATGAGATAACCCATTTTATTTACATGTAATTATTAAATGTGACTTAAAATGTTAAGTCCAATTTATTTGTTATGAAATTGCATTTAAATTAGTTAAATGTACATTTATAAGCCTAAATTACATGTTACATGTCACATGTCACACTTGTGACAAATGACAAATTGCAAAAATAAAATGGACACCCATATTACATGGGTGTACCGGTTTTGTGGTGATGGTGGGTAGGTTTTTAGTTTGTAATTTTATTCTAATTAAGAATTAGAACAAATGATTACTACATAGACCCAAACACTCAACCCTTTCTTGTTAAGAACAATTGAAAGTGACCACACACCCCTCCATGAGGGCATGTGGCCGGAACATGTGAAGATTGAAGAGGAAAATTTCCTCTTATTTATTCTACACACCAACTCATATTCAACAAACATGCAAAAATCACTTATCTTTCATATATTTCTCCAACTTCTCTCTACAACTTAAGAAGTTTATATATATTAGAGTTCTTAATTTTCTAATAATATTACTAGTGTAGTAATAAGAGGTTATTAGATTATTTTAAGGGAGACTACCATTATATACTAGTGTAGTATCTTTTAGTAGTGATTAGGGATAGTCTTGGGTGCATCTAATAGGAGTGTTCTAACACTTAGAACTTGGAAGTTCATCCCTAACATTATAAGCTCAAGATCAAAGTAGGAAGGAGTCCTATTTTGTGCCCATATTTGTCATAAGATCAATGTAAGGAAAAATTCTTCTTATCTTTGTCTTATTTTGTTATGCATGCATAAGATTTATTTAGTTTAAGAGTAAACTAAATATATAATGATATTAGAAGTGTCTAATATTGAGTTTAAGAAACTTACAGGACCTTCCATTTGAAATCATGACCGATGCAAGTGACTACGCATTGGGAGTGGTTTTGGGTTAAAAGAGTGACAAGGGACCCCATGTGATTCAATATGCATCTACACTCTTGAATGACGCCCAAAAGAACTACCGTACAACGGAGAAGGAGTTCCTTGGTGTTATATATGCCCAAGAGAAATTTCGATCCTATCTCTTTGGCATAAAGGTGATCATCTACACCGATCATGCCGCCATTAGATATCTTGTGGCAAAGAAGGATGCAAAGCCAAGGTTGTTGAGGTGGATTCTTCTCCTAAGTGAACTCGATGTAGAGATCAAGGACAAGAAAGGAGTGAAGAATGTGGTGGCGGATCATCTAAGCTGGCTAAACCTTGAAGGAAGACCATCATCCCCTCTTGATGAGGTTGAAGGAGCTCTCCCTCATGAGTCCATATATTCTATCCAAGTGGAGGAGCCATGGTATGCTACCATGGTCAACTATTTGGTAACAAAGCGGTTTCCAAGCCATTTTTCTTTCCATCAAAGGAGCAAGGTAATGTCTGATGTAAAGCACAACATATGGGATGACCCATACTTGTGGAAATTTTGCCAAGATCAAATTATAAGAAGATGCCTTCCCGAGAGTAAGATTCCATCCACCCTACATCATTGTCATGACTATGCACGTGGAGGACACTTTGGGCCACAAAGAACCGCAACGAAAGTGCTTGAATGCGGTTTCTTTTGGCCAAGCCTTTTCAAGGATGCTCATAAATTTGTGAAGACTTGTGACCGATGCCAAAGGATGGGGAACTTGACAAAAAGGAACGAGATGCCACAACAACCCCTCCTCTATTGTGAGGTCTTTGATGTTTGGGGAATCGATTTTATGGGCCCCTTTCCTAACTCTTGTGGGTACTTATACATCCTTTTGGCGGTAGATTATGTGTCCAAATGGGTGGAAGCAATTCCCACCCGCACCGATGATGCACGGGTGATCGTGCCTGTCGCAAGCCCGATACAAAGATAATTTACCCAGACTAGGCTAATAACAAATTAATGTAATTAGGGAAGTAGGGGTCGATCCTCAGGGAGATGGTATTTCCTATGGATTGTGAATCGTCTCACAATTGAGTTTTATCTAACGATTTTCTGGGTTTTGAGGTTTTGAATTCTAAGCTAATAAAGAACATAACTAAAATAAAAATAAATGCGAACTAAATGAAAACAATCAAGCAAATGATGAATTAACAATAATGAGAAGCATATAGGGAAATAGGTTCACACATGTAGATTGACATATTGATGAAATTGGATTTAGGATATGCAAATAATTCATTGCGCGTTCGTAAGAATGGTGTGTTCATTACAATTATAGATTAGATGGTCTAGCAGGCTTTTAGGCGATTTACTAGGTCTTAATCCACCATGTCATGCTTTGTCTATTCAATTCTCGTATGTCTACTTTGGAAAAGAATTCCATACTAGTCAATGATTTTGATCAGGAATCGTCAACTATCGTTAAAGTCCAAGCATGCATAGACACAATGTTTTAAAGGCATAATTTCTTTTATCCAATTATCATCTTTTAATCAATTCAACATGGCTACCCTACACCCTAGAAAGGTGACTACTCACTCATGATAATGTTTATGTTTAAGATGATATTAATAATGAAAATTAGGATAGACATATTTAGTTGGTTTTTGACAATAATTTAGACTCTTTATAAGGTGATAATAACGACGTTATTTGACGATCTAGGAAATGAAACTACGATTATAACAACATGAAAATGAATCTAAGACAATATGTAAGGAGAAAATAACAACCAAATGGAAAACAATAAAGGATAATAAGCAAAGGATAAATTCGGAATACCTAGGGACGATCAACAACGAAAGTGATAACGAAAATAGAAATCCCTTGCATGGAATAATCGTTCCTTGAATTACAATACTTGTACCCAACAAAGTAGACTACAAAGATTGAAATTCCTATTGATCTAAGCTAATGTTGTGATATGAAATGGACAGAAATAAACTAAGAACAAAAGATAAAAGAAGAAGATAATCTAAACTAGAAAGACTAAAACTAAAGATTAATCTAAAGAAGATGTGTAAGAAGATTGTTGTATGAGAAGTAGATGTGTGAGAGATATATGAGAAGAGGGGCTAGAGCATCTATATATAGTATTAGGGTTTCGTGGAGAAGAGGTCGGGCATTAAACACATAGGACAAAAATAGGAGGTTGAAGCCGTCATGCTCGGATTAGCAAGGATACCCGATCGGGTAAGTGGGCATCTAGAAGTATTTGACTAACGTTTCATCTTCCTTCGCTTTGACTTGACTTCCATCATCCCCCTTGACGTCTCCAATGGGGTTTGTTGATAAGGTTTGATGCAAGGCGATGAATTCTTCCGCCTAATTGATTGATCTCCCGACAACTATGAAACTGTCTTTACTCCTTCTCTCTTTCGAATTAGTGAACCTTCTTGAAATGCCTTTCACTTGGTCAATATTTCTTCTTCAAATCGTCGGGTTCTAGGCAAATGCTCGGGAATATAGAAAAAGGGCGTAGAAACGTCACTTTCCCTACAAAACAGGTTAGAACACAGGAATCCGCCTAGAAGACGAAATTAGCTCATAAAATGGCTTAACAAAGCACCAATGACATACAAAACCGAGCTAAAATGGGGGTTAAAATCATACAAATATTCACTTATCAAACTCCCCCAAGCTAAACCTTTGCTTGTCCTCAAGCAAACATAACAAACAATACCAGGACAAGGTTGCAAGCATTGGCTACTATACCATCAAGAAACATATCTCAACGTAAAACTTTGGAAACATAATGAATCATAACCCAAAGCAACGTGGGCAAGAATGATACATAAACATGGCTTAGATTTACATAACAACGTAGCACAAAGAATTTCACTATAAAATTTCGGCTCTTGCATGATCTTTTGACAAATGGACTCTCACGGTACACTCGAACACTCATCGCATGTAAAAGGTGATTTCTTTATGTGTAAATGTTTTTGAGACACTCACCTATCTACGACTTATGAAAATGTGTGCGCAATCTAATATGGTAAACAATTCGAAACACAAGTCAAATATCACAATGCACATAGAAAAGAAGCCAAAAAATAAGAAGAAGGCTTTGGGAAATGGGTGAAAGGTGGACAAATAGTTATGGTCATGTGAAGGTTAGAATGAGTTAGCAACTGACCAATGATAAATGAATACTCAATCCAAACTTTCGATAAATTTCCAAAAGACGAATAACGAAGCCAGAAGCAACAGATTGGCTTATTACACACAAAACACAAGGGTAAAATCCTTCTATTGATTTAACATTTTAAGGAGGTACTCACAACTTCTTCTCTTATTTCTTTTTCTTTCTTTCTTTTTTCTTTCTCAATTTTTCTTTTTTCTTTTTTTTCTTCGAACATAACTTCACTTCTTGAACTTTTCGTTTTCCAAATTCACTTTGATAGATAAGAACAAATTTTCTCAAAAGAGCACCCACACACCATAGTCTAGCTACTAGCTCAAAAGGTAGGCAGTTTTTACATGTAGCTATTATTTTTGTGAAGCATTTGTATGAAGGGGCTAATTTTGAGGGGCAAATTAAAGTGAAAAAGGCTTCAAATCTTAGTGAATCATGAATGCAATGCTTATAGAAATGAAATGAGAACCATACTTATGCGTTTTGACATGACACACATCACAAGGAGAACTACACACACCTAAATGAGACTGGGTATAGATGTACCAGTCTAAGGAGGTTCTACCTTACAATATATGTAACTTGCCAAATGTCAAGATCAAGCGTACTCATCTATAGATTCATTCCATGCCTACTGTGTACAAGACTTCCCCATGTATGCAAAATTCAATAAATATTGAATCATTATGGTTTGAAAGCTCTAAGTTTGGGAAATGTAACATGATAGCATAATAAACAAGCAAGCAAAGCATGAAAAGCATTCAATTGTGTTCAAAATTTTAAAATTTCTCTCTAAAATCTTCTCTGAAAAATGATCAACTAAAATGCAAAATGGGAAAATGCAATCCCTCCCCCAAGCTAAACATCACATTGTCCTCAATGTAAGCACAAAGACTAAACATGCAACGAGATGCTTAATGGGAAGAAAGGAAAAATGAAAGAAGAATGAAGCTTTCTAGTCAGCGCAGACTCCCACAAGCTAGTCTTTTGGACTTGACAAGGACGGTCTTCAGAGATTCTTCAAAAACTCTTTCATCTGCAAAGAAATCTAACAAAACAACGTAAAAGGGAAAAAACAAAAATAAAAAAAAATGCAAAAAGGGAAAACACAGGTTGCCTCCCGAGAAGCGCTTGTTTAACGTCCTGCTCGACGAATTCTTCGAAGAAATCATTGGGTTGGGGAGTGACGCTCCGTATAGACAATATCTAAGCATCCGATGATAGAATTGTTATAGTAGAGTATTAGTCTGTGTCCATTGACCTTGAATTTCTCACCATTGCTAGTTATGAGTTCCACATAACCGTACCTGCTAACATATGTGACAGTGAATGGTCCAGACCATCGTGATCGAAGTTTTCCCGGAAAGATTTTCAAACGGGAGTTGAAAAGAAGTACTTGATCACCGACATTAAATTCTTTTCTAATTATCCTCTTGTCGTGCCAACGCTTCGTTTTCTCTTTATAGATTCTAGAATTCTCGTAACCTTGCAAACGAAATTCTTCTAGCTCATTGAGTTGCAAAAGTCGTCTATCAGCGCTAAGCTTAGTGTCTAAGTTGAGTTCTTTGATGGCCCAGTAAGCTTTATACTCTAACTCGACAGGAATATGACAGGCCTTTCCATAAACCAACCGATAAGGAGATGTTCCAATCGGGGTTTTGAAAGCTGTGCGATAAGCCCATAAGGTGTCATCGAGCTTATTACTCCAGTCAAATCTAGATTTCGAGACTACTTTATGAAGAATTGTTTTCAACTCTATGTTTGAGACTTCTACTTGACCGCTGGTCTGAGGGTGGTAGGCTAATCCTCGTCTGTGATACATACCATATTTGGCAAGCAGAGTGTCTAACTGCTTTTCTCCAAAATGAGTTCCTCGATCACTAATCACGGCTCTGGGTACACCAAAACGTGGAAAGATGATCTTCTTAAATAGCCGTATCACAGCTCTAGCATCATTAGTGGGGGTGGAAATTGCTTCTACCCACTTAGAAACATAGTCAACAGCGACTAAGATGTAACGATTTCCGTTAGAAGAAGGGAATGGTCCTTGATAGTCAATACCCCAGACATCGAATATTTGAACTTCTAATATGCCGTTTTGAGGTATTTCATGTCTCTTGGATATTTGACCCATTCGTTGACAAGCGTCACAAGCCATAACAAAGTCTTTTGAATCTTTAAACATCGAGGGCCAGAAAAACCCGGATTGTAAGACTTTGGCTACGTTCTTGGACGGACCATGATGACCACCATAAGCAGATGAGTGGCATCCTTCTAAAACTCCTTTAACTTACCACTGGGGGATAAATCGTCTGTAAAGACCATCTGAACACTGCTTGAAAAGATAAGGGTCATCCCAAACAAAGAATTTTGCATCATGCAAAAATCTCTTTCTTTGGTTATAAGAAAGGTCAGAAGGTAGCTGGCGACTGACAAGAAAATTGGCCATATCAGTATACCAAGGAGAAGAGTCAGCAATCGCCATTAATGAATCATCAGCAAACGAATCATTAATTGGCGTTGGCAATCCTATTTCAGTTACTCTTATCCTTGAGAGATGGTCAGCGACTACGTTCTCAGCTCTTTTCTTATCCCGGATCTCTAGATCGAACTCTTGAAGGAGTAAGATCCATCGGATAAGTCGAGGTTTTGCCTCTTTATTTGAAAGCAGATATTTCAAGGCAGCATGGTCAGTGTAAACAATGACTTTTGATCCTATAAGGTAAGAACGGAATTTGTCTAACGTGTAGACAATGGCAAGAAGTTCTTTTTCAGTGGTGGCGTAATTGATTTGGGCTGGATCTAAGGTTTTACTAGCATAGTAAATAGCATGAAGGAACTTTTCCTTTCTTTGCCCCAAAACAACTCCAACGGCATAATCACTCGCATCGCACATTAATTCAAAAGGAAGATTCCAATCAGGTGACTGGATTATAGGTGCGGTGATTAAAGCGCGTTTGATTTTGTTGAATGCCTCAAGGCATTCCTTTGTGAATTTAAAAGGTGCATCCTTAAAAAGGAGCTCAGTCAGGGGCTTGGATATTTTTGAAAAATCTTTAATAAACCGTCGGTAGATACCGGCGTGGCCAAGGAAACTCCTGATTCCTTTTACATTAGCAGGTGGTGGCAGTTGTTCAATAACTTGGATCTTAGCTCGATCCACTTATATACCTCTCTCAGAAATGATGTGTCCTAAAACTACACCTTCGTTCACCATGAAGTGACACTTTTCCCAATTGAGAACAAGGTCGACTTCTTTACAGCGTTTCAGTATTTTCGATAGATTTGTCAAACAATTATCGAAGGAAATTCCATAGACGCTAAAGTCGTCCATAAAGACTTCCATGATAGTCTCAACAAAATCGGAAAAGATACTAGTCATGCAACGCTGGAAAGTGGCAGGTGCATTACACAGGCCAAATGGCATTTGGCGATAAGCGAAAGTACCATAGGGACAGGTGAAGGTGGTTTTCTCTTGGTCCTCAGGATGAATAGGGATTTGGCAAAATCCTGAGTAACCATCTAGATAGCAGAAATATTTGTGGCAAGCTAACCTCTCTATCATTTGATCAATGAAGGGTAGAGGATAGTAATCTTTTCGAGTTGATTGATTCAACTTTCTGTAGTCAATACACATGCGCCATCCCGTCACAATCCTTATGGGGATGAGCTCATTCTTTTCATTCTTGACTACTGTTGTTCCTCCTTTCTTGGGAACAACTAGAACAGGGCTAACCCATTTCGAGTCATAAATTGCGTAGATTATGCCAGCATCTAGCAATTTCATCACTTCAGCTTTAACTACTTCTTGCATGTTAGGATTAAGACGGCGTTTACATTGAACACAAGGTTTTTGGCCTTCTTCTAAGTTGATTCTATGCATGCAAAAGTCGAGGCTTATGCCAGTCAAATCTTCAAGTTTATAACCTATTGCCTTCTTATGTTTCCTCAAGATAGTCAATAGTGAGTTTAACTGATTTTCATCTATGAGAGCACTCACTATGACTGGGCAATATTCAGATTCATCTAAAAAAGCATATTTTAAATTTTGAGGGAAGAGGTTTAAGTTCGGGTTTATGTACTTCTGCCTTGGCAGGAGCATCAATTAAGCTTATGAACTTCTCAACTTCTTCAGATGGTATCTCTTTTCCAGTCAAGTCCCTTTCCAGCTCACTGATCTCAAAATTGTCGTTTTCAGATATATCCTCTAACAATAGAATTGCTTCTAAAGGATCCTCAATTATTGCTGGATACAGAGATTCATCAATAATTGAGTCGACAATGTCAAGGAAACAGCAAGGCTCTTCAAGCATAGGGCTCTTCATTGCATTGTTTAAGTTGTAGGTGACTTTATCATCACCTACTTCTACTGTCAATTTTCCATTCTTGACATCGATTACTGCTCCCGCAGTGTGTAGAAATGGCCTTCCTAAAATGATAAGAATTTGCGAATCTTCAGCCATATCTAACACTATGAAATCGACTGGAATGAAAAACCTCCCTACTCTAACAGGTACATCTTCTAAAACTTCCATAGGTTGTTTTAGAGAACGATCTGCCATTTGCAGGGTGATACTTGTGCATTTAAGATTTCCCATATTCAATTCTTCGCAGATGGAATAGGGCATGACGCTTACACTAGCATCTAGATCGCATAAAGCTTTATCAATTGTGTAGGTGCCTATAGTGCATGGTATAGAGAAACTACCAGGATCCTTTAACTTAGGAGGAGACTTATTTTGCAATAACGCACTGCATTCAGCGGTGAATGCTATGATTTCAACATCATCTAGAGTCCTCTTCTTTGTCAAGATATCCTTCATAAATTTCGTGTAAGAAGGGATTTGAGTGATTAATTCAGTGAAGGGAACCATTACTTGGAGGTTTTTGACTACTTCCATGAACTTACCGAACTGGGTTTCCTTATGATTTCTCCTCAAACGTTGGGGAAATGGAACTTGAATTTTGATGGGTTCCTTCTCGAGTTCATCCTTCTTTTCAGGTTTATCCTCCGCTTCCTTAGCGGTAGATGGTTGAGTTTCCTTTTGGCTTTCTACTTGTGAAGGCTCAACTGTTGGTTCTTTGGGTTGCTGAGGTTCCGCATAAGTAGTACCACTCCTAAGGGTGATAGCATTTGCGGTGTCCTCGGTTGTTCACCATGAGGTGGGAGTTGGCCTTGTTTTCTTTGGGCATTAGAGGCAGCCAATTGGGCTATTTGAGTTTCAAGCATCTTGATGGCAGCACCTTGAGCTTGATCACTCTTTTGAAGTTGAGCAAAAATTGAATCTTGTTTTTGAACAACTTGTAGAAGCATGGATTCAATTTTGCTCAAGCTTGAATCATTAGGTTGGCCTTGAATTTGAGGTGGTTGGTGTTGAGGTTGATTTTGGTATGGTTGATTGAAGTTGGGTTGGAATGAAGGTCTCTGGTTTTGAAAACCAGGTGGATTGTAAGGTTTCTGTTGGTGTGGTATGAATGGTTGTTGAATTTGTTGTTGGGGATTTTGAATGTTAGTACTTTTGTAGAATAAAAAAGGATGGTTTTTTGTGTTTTCGTTATAGAAGTTTGAGAAGGCGTTGCCTTGCCTATATCCTTGATAGGCATTGACTTGCTCTATTGAACTTCTACATTCTTGAAAACTATGCCCTCCATCCCCACATGTCTCACATACCACTACGTGGTTAGTCACGTTGATATGTTCCTTGGATTGGGAAGAGCTTCCTACTTGTTGTTGCAAAAGGGCTAATTGGGCTTCCAAGAGTGCTACTTTACTTGAATCGTCCTGCTTGGCTTTGAGTGGCATAGCACGCGAGTTGCTATATTGAGAATCGTGGATTGCCATTGACTCGATAGTCGCACTAGCTATTTCTAAATCGATTTGATCGAAACGACCATTGTTAGCGGAGTCGAGGATACGACGCGATTCGCCACAACAACTGTTGTAGAAGGTGATAGCTAGGAACCATGAATCAAGGCCATGATGAGGGCATTCTCTTAGTAATTCTTTGTACCTTTCCCATGCCTCATAAAGGCTTTCGTCACCTCTCTGACGGAATCCAGTAATTTGACTCCGTAAGAGTGCGGTTCGTTCTGGTAGGAAGTACTTTTGATAGAAAGCAAGAGCTAGACCATCCCAGTCGGCTATTCCTAAGGCAACTCGGTCAAGACTATTGATCTAGAGTTTTGCCTTTCCTCTTAAAGAGAAGGGAAAGAGCATTTCCCTAATCTGTTCTTGGGATGCTCCAGTTTGTCTAATCGTGCAGCAATAGTCATAGAAGTTTTGGATATGAAGGTTGGGATCTTCTGTGGCATTGCCACCAAATTGATTTCTTTCTATTAGATTGATGAAGGCAAGTTTGATTTCGAAGTTTTGGGCTGTAATTTGAGGTGTAGCGATACCCCATGGAAGTGTATCTGCGGTGAGTTTGGAATGGTCGGAAAGTCGAACCATTTTTGTTTGTGAAGATGAAGATGGAATGTTGGTTGAAAGTTGATTGGTTTTTGGAAATGGAGATGAGAATGGATCTTCTTCTCCTTCAAGATTAGGTAAGATATCCAAGTATTTCTCACGAAAACGATCTAAACTTGAAATATCAGAAGCTTTTGAAATTTCGTTGAATAGCTTTAATTTCCTACGCATAGTTCTTTCTAGTTCGAGGTCTAAAGGAATAGGGGTCCCTAGTCTAGAAGATCTGGGCATAATATTGGAAAGCTAAGATGAAAAATCAATAGAGGTCTAAAGGAATTGGGTTCCTAAAGACTAGATAAAACTAATTGCGATAAAAATCACAAGAAAAGGAAAATTAAACCGTGCTCCCCGGCAACGGCGCCAAAATTTGATCGTGCATGTCGCAAGCCCGATACAAAGATAATTTACCCAGACTAGGCTAATAACAAATTAATGTAATTAGGGAAGTAGGGGTCGATCCTCAGGGAGATGGTATTTCCTATGGATTGTGAATCGTCTCACAATTGAGTTTTATCTAACGATTTTCTGGGTTTTGAGGTTTTGAATTCTAAGCTAATAAAGAACATAAATAAAAACAAAATAAATGCGAACTAAATGAAAACAATAAAGCAAATGATGAATTAACAATAATGAGAAGCATCTAGGGAAATAGGTTCACACATGTAGATTGACATATTGATGAAATTGGATTTAGGATATGCAAATAATTCATTGCGCGTTCGTAAGAATGGTGTGTTCATTACAATCATAGATCAGATGGTCTAGCAGGCTTTTAGGCAATTTACTAGGTCTTAATCCACCATGTCACGCTTTGTCTATTCAATTCTTGTATGTCTACTTTGGAAAAGAATTCCATACTAGTCAATGATTTTGATCAGGAATCGTCAACTATCGTTAAAGTCCAAGCATGCATAGACACAATGTTTTAAAGGCATAATTACTTTTATCCAATTATCATCTTTTAATCAATCCAACATGGCTACCCTACACCCTTGAAAGGTGACTACTCACTCATGATAATGTTTATGTTTAAGATGATATTAACAATGAAAATTAGGATAGACATATTTAGTTGGTTTTTGACAATAATTTAGACTCTTTATAAGGTGATAATAACGACGTTATTTGACGATCTAGGAAATGAAACTACGATTATAACAACATGAAAATGAATATAAGACAATATGTAAAGAGAAAATAACAATCAAATGGAAAACAATAAAGGATAATAAGCAAAGGATAAATTAGGATTACCTAGGGACGATCAACAACGAAAGTGATAACGAAAATAGAAATCCCTTGCATGGAATAATCGTTCCTTGAATTACAATACTTGTACCCAACAAAGTAGACTACAAAGATTGAAATTCCTATTGATCTAAGCTAATGTTGTGATATGAAATGGACAGAAATAAACTAAGAACAACAGATAAAAGAAGAAGATAATCTAAACTAGAAAGACTAAAACTAAAGATTAATCTAAAGAAGATGTGTAAGAAGATTGTTGTATGAGAAGTAGATGTGTGAGAGATATATGAGAAGAGGGGCTAGAGCATCTATATATAGTATTAGGGTTTCGTGGAGAAGAGGTCGGCCATTAAACACATAGGACAAAAATAGGAGGTTGAAGCCGTCATGCTCGGATCAGCAAGGATACCCGATCGGGTACACACTTACCCGATCGGGTAAGTGGGCATCTAGAAGTATTTGACTAACGTTTTATCTTCTTGGCCTGGGACACGTGTTTTTTCATTTTCCATCTTGTCATTTTGAGGCCCATTTCTCGAAGGCCCTAGGTTTCAGAACCAAGGGTATAAAAGAACCAGATTTTAGAGAGAGGAAAAAATTTCATAATTTCCATAACATTCCACAACAAACCACAAAACACATGGGAATTCTCTCATTTTTTGTTCTTCATTTTGGCTTGTAACTTTTAGTTGAACTTTATTATTTGGGTTGTAAATCTTGATTATGGGTAGCTAATCTTCTATTTGTTAGTGTAATTGGAACAAGTTTTCCTCTTTTAGCATTGTAAGACTCTTCGAACCTCTTCTTCATTAGTTAATACCATTTTCTCATGTTTATTTTCCATTGTTGAATGAATTATTGTTGAGACTAACCATCTTAGCAAGTTGTTTGTTTAATTAGTGCTTTGTCTAGATAATTTTGGTTAATTTGTCTTGATATTGTTGAAGCAACCTTGAAAGATTACAACTTTGGTTTAAAGTTGGAATCTTTTGAGTGGAATTTGGTTTATTGTGTGGTTAGAACATGGTTTAGTGTTTGGTTTTGTTCATAAACCTTGCATCTTTGATTTGGGCTCATGTTTTAGTGGGTGTAAATTGGGTTGTAAAGAGTCATCCATGGTTGATTTAATCCTTGTTGACTAATTTTTTAGAAACTCGTATTAAATAACTAGAGAAGAGAGGAAAGGAAGAGTTTTTACTTTGCTAATTGTTGGGAACTTGGGAAAATTACACTAAGTTAGTTTCTTTATATTTGAATTTTTGAATCTTAAGTACTTGTTGGTTGTTTTAGACTTGTTAATCAATTTCTCAAATCAAACTTTCTCCATATGTGTTATCCTACATGTTTTTGTCATTGTTAATATCATTGTTTGTAATTAATTTAAGTTTATGTCTTAATTAGTGTCGTAATTAGTGATTAGAGTAATTAGTTAGTAATTAGTTTTGTTAATTGGTTTTTAGCAAGAGTCTAGATTAGTTAATTTAGCTAATCCCGCCTTCTCTTGGGTTCGACCATATTCTTACCATTTACTACCTTTATTTAAGGTAGTTTGTGTTTGTTTAGGAGATATAAATTGTTATTTGACCTAAGCTAATTAGCGGATTTAACGACACGTGAAATTAAGCTCGTCACTTTCGTTAAAAGAAAGTGTTTGATTGTTCTATTAATGTTCACACAATTGAACGTATAAGAACGTATCTAAGCACTATTTTCCTATAACGAAGCTCTTAAAAATAATATTAATATGAACGGTTGACTTTTAAAAAATACTTTCAAATGCAAAATAGTAATTTAAACAATTTGATTGCAAAATATATTTCAATGTGGAATTGTCGAGTTTCAAAGTATGAAATAGGTATGTATTTATAGTGAATAGGAGATCTAGGGTTTTAATTGATAAACCCTAAGCCGTGTATTTTGAGTGGAGTAGTCTACAAGAAATACCTCTTTTCTTATTATATTTTATGCAGTAATAGCCAAGAAGATAAACTAATTAAGCAAAGTATCTTAATTAGATATTAACCTAATCGTTTACTTGTACAAGGGTTATCCATATGCATAAGTGATTTCTCATAAGCCCACCTTATGTATTTTAAAACCCTAGTCCAAATATGGAATTGCATAGATTAGGGTTAAGGTTTGAGGCGTAGATGGCCACCAAGGAACAATAACCCATAAGTTGTTCTATGGACATTATATTAGCTTATCAAAATGAGAATCCTTGATTCAACAATCCAGTTAACCTCCAAATCTCAATTCAATGATTTTGATTTAAGCCTTCCAAAAATTTCAAAATATAAAATCGTGCCATATATACTGCATGTCAAAGTTATAGGTAAAACACTTATAACCTTAAGTTTGATTGAGCAAAGTTATAGGTAAAACACTTATTAATTTACCCACTTAGTTTATTTCTAAAAGGATCAGTAAGGAGAGGACCTACACTATCTAATCTTCCAGGAGATCTTCAATGTAAAATCCATCTTGTCATTTTTATTATAAGGTAATCATCTCGAACTTATCACAATCTTCCTTGAGTCTTTGTTGCTGTAGAAACAGCTACAACTTTACTTCAGAAACTTCAAAGTTATAGTGTAATGACTTAATACTTTTCTTCATCCTTGCTTCACAAATCTTCAAAGTTATAGCTAAACCAACTATAAATTTGATTTCTAAATCATCCCTAATGTAATTATGACTAAACAAACAATTACAAGCAAAAGCATATATATAATATAAACGCACATTTCATTATCAAAACATAATCATATAACTAGATGGTCCAACAACTTCCCCCTTTTTGATAATGACAAGTCTTTTATGATTTGTGACTAACGTATGTTCCCTCTCAATATAATACTATCAAGGTCGTAGTGGGTGAATCGTAAGAACAAGACAGTCATATTCGAAGTATTAGCACCTAATGAAGAGACTAAAGGTTTTGATAAGGAGCAAGTTTAGGCAAATACATAAATCAAGGTTATTTGCTCCCCCTCTTGTCATCATCGAACAGACGAGAACAAGATATAAAACACCTAGAATTATAAACCGGGGAAAGAAATAGAAACGCAAAACACGTATTATAAGCAAGATATCCAATGAGTATCAAGCCAGGAAAATATGTTTAGTACGAACCAAGATAAAACAAGTCCGAAAAGGCCAACTGGGCCGAACTAGGGATAAGGAAAATAAAGTTCAAGAAGGCGAAATAAGGTGAGGCAAAGACGGCTTCAAGACGGATTTTGAAGGATAATATTGGGGTTGACATAACCGGGGCGATTACGGAACTCCAAGGATGAGAGACGATCAAAGCACAAGCGAACATGATTTGCTTGGGCGAAGAGACATAAATCAAAATTTAAGACCTCCAAAGACAAGGCCTTAGTAACTTCCAAAAAGGTAGCTACCTCTTCACGATTGCTCCCCCCATCCCTAAAAAAAGCACCGCCTTGGCTTACCAAATTGTCTATCCGATGACGATGGCGAAACACCTCATCACGTACAATGACCGCACAATGCTCAAGTGCTGTCAACCGCTCATTTATACCCTTCGTCCAATCAACCATCTCTAGTGAAATTCCTCCAACACTTGGTGCGCATTGACCAAAACCCTACACAAGTAAGGACAAAATCAAAGCTTGTGCCTCAAATTTCTCTTGACTACTCGCCATGAACGAGTCCAATTTTGCACCAACATCCACCGACACCCCATGTCCAACTGACATCCCATCCGACGGCTTCTCAACAACATTATTATTCTTGCTCAAAAAGACGAAATTTGATCTGGCAACACCAATTTTCATCAACTTAAAATTTTTATCACACATTTCACCCCTTCCCACAACACCGTAACTCCTTGGGTCCACCACATGGCTAAACTCTAATAGACGGGAAATCCACATCCCATATGGTAAGTCCACGGTGGTGGACGGTTTTTCCTTAGTGGCAGTCACACTAGTTTCTTACCCTCAAGCCAAGAATGAACAACAACCATCTCATAACTTTATCCCAACCACCCTGTCAAGGAATAATGGTGTTCCAGAAGAAATGTAAAAGGAACTTCAAATTTGGTGGAAACGAATCAGCCAAAACATAACTCGTACCCGTAGCATTGATATTGAAATATTTCTTAATTTCCTGTTTAGCTTAGTCAACTACCTCACCCTATTCCTCACTCGGGTTACTATCTATCCTATCATCGGGGAAAAAAAACAGAGTGCATAAATCATCAATGGTGATGGTGATCTCACGACCATTAACCATCGCATCCAAACTCCATTCTGAATTGAAACACATGCATAGAATTGGATTACCTAAAACAGATAGACCGGAACAAAAAACCGACGAATCGCTACCCATTCCTAAAACTTCAAGAAATCGGAAAAGACCCGAAGAGCTTCAATCTTTCCATACCACGACTCTGGATAGAAACGACCAACGTGAATCCCGTATTTGTACACACGATTGACAAGATTTTTCTCTTTCTTGGTAAGATGGAGTTTATCGAGCCCTTGGGTCGTGGTGTGGTTCATGTATTCACAAAACATATGTAACACCCTTATCTACCAAAGAGCTACCTTAGAAAAGGGGAGTGCTACCATCTCGGTTGCCCGATGTAGTACATATCAAATAAACCATAATGATAAAATATCTAATTAATATTAATTTAACGTGATTACATCGGAAGTCTCAAATCAAGCTCAATACAAAAGTCTCAAAAAACCAAAGTAATAAAACTCATAACTAAAGAGTAAGTTGTCTTAGACACAAGCGTAAGCTAACACTCGTCATCCAGCGGCAATTCCATCTGATCCCAAAGCATGCTCAAACAGATTATCTGTTGTTGAGCGAGGATAAATCCTGACCTGTTTATTCTCCATCAGCCTGATGAAGACCTGACAGGGGCATGACAGGAAATACGCAAAAGGGCATTTTCTCAGAAAAGAGGCACCATACCAAGAACTTCACAATAGTGTGGCTATTAGCAAATTCTAACGAATCATTAGATACCATATACATTAAGCACGTGGAAGAGGTAGTTTCACAAGCAGGCAGTTCCTACTATTATGGAAGGCCTAGTCAAAAGAAGCTACCGTCCCTAGAAGAAGCTGGATGAGGCAACAGAATGACAAATAAGTCAGCCTTTTTTATAAGAACGTTGCCTATAAACGTGCAACGACTACAACAACAAGAAACAACTAAATTAGAGGAGCAAATTGTTAGTATAAAAAGGAAGCAAGATTATCACAAAAGGCATTCAGTTCATTTATACGATATACATTAATACTTACTTATTCTTATACAATAGTTGTACTAAGTATTATAAAAGAAGATTAGTGAAATCCTCTCCTGCCTTGGGTGCCCGTAGTTATTTCCCATTCTAAGGGTTCCACGTATAAATTTTTGTGTTCTTTATTTCTTGTTTTAATGTTTGCTTAATTCAATTACAATATCCATCTCATAAACTCGCCTGAGTATCCAAAAGACCTACATCACCCATGTTCATAATTTCCTGGCTAGATTAGTTCCTTAGGGAAAAATCTTGTCAGAACAATTGACGCTCATCGTGGGGCATCTAGCTTGAAAATAATGAAAAACCCAAACTCAACCAAAACTTCAAAAATCTCACAAGTATGACAGGCGAAACTGTAGAACAACAGTTGGCAGTAGCAAAATAAACAACTAAGAGATATGAAGGTGCTGCAACAAAAAATAGCACATGTTGAAGTAGAAGTCCAAAAACTGAAAGAATTAGAATTCAGCCTGAAGCAGAAACTGGAAAATCCAAAATGCAGCCTTGGCACACCATTCTCTTCTATTATAAAAAATAAAGACTTCTGAACCTTTGGAAGTCGAAGCCCTTCAAAGTGTAAAGCAACAAATGTCGAATTAGATTGGAATGATATTCCTTATAAGACCATAAATCATGACCAGCCAGGAGTTGCAATAATGATGGCGATGGTTGAGGAAATAAAAAACTTCATGAAAAGGTAGAAAAGAAACCTGGAATGACTCATAGCATTCTATGTCTAGAATGACTCTCGTGGATACCAATGAACACGGATGTTCACAAAGATCTGGAGTAAGGGGTGAGGGTACGTATTAGGAAGCTCTTTAATCGAACACCCAATCCCGCCCGCCTCGATAGCGGCCTCTACTAATGATTAATGAAATCGTTCGTATTTGGCATGTTATCGATTGTAGGCATACAATGCAACATCCAACATTTGAATCCTAGCATGTGAATAAGACTATGTCGGTGAACATGTAATTAGCACTCAATTATGTTGAAATTGGGACTTAGAATGAATTACATACGAAAGGCAAAGAAAATCATAAAATTGTTGGAGCCAGTGTCCTCCACAGTTAGTGCAATAACATAAATAAATCTCTATATGTTCACAGGGTATACTTTGTATTGTAATCAGTTGATTAACATTTATCAATAACGGTTGGCTTGCTAGATAAGTTTGACGTTATTCTCATGCAGATGGTGGTAATCAACTGGTCCCTAAAAGTCACACCTAAAGGATGTGATTGAGAGATGTGATTATTTGAGAAAAATAATCATATTGATGCCTTATTAAATGACTAAAAGGTTAGTTAGTGTTTTTGACTAAAAAGTTAGTCAATGTGATGATGATATAATTATTTAATACTGATTAAATAATGTTAGCTAAGACGAATTCGTAATTAAATATAAAATGTTATATTTAATTGTAGTATATAATGTGAGCTTAAACGAATTAAAATGTTAATTCGTAATCAAACATAAACCGTTATATTTAATTAGCAGGATTATAAATATACCAATATTTATAAATTGAAGTATTTATTATACGATTGTCATAATAATTGTTATATTAATACATCCACTGCAAAATGTTGTAATGGACCTTATTAATGTATGACAACATATTAGACAAATATAATATGTATAACATTATATTAAATGGAAGCGAATTTAACCGAAAAAGAGTCTAGATTACTCCTTGATTTTTCGGTCAAATGAGTAACAAAATAAGAGAAAAATATCCCTTATTTTTCTCCTATTTGTCACGTGTGATAGGGAGTATATGGAGGAGTTTTTTACTCATTCCAACTCTCTAATTATTCATCATCAATTTCACATCTCAAAAGAAAAGATACAGGCTCTTTTCTCCCTAATTTTTCTAGCAATTACAAGGGCATATCTCGATCAGTCTTGGGTACTACGATTAGGAGGATATCTACTTTGATATTTGTTCTTAGGCCGAATTTACGAGGACTAAAGGTTATTCCTAATCCCTCTGTTTATTATGCAATTTCGTTTATGACCCGTTAATCATATAAATCATAATTTCATTATAATCCTGTAAGATTAAAGGGATGTATACGGATATATTACCACAAGTGGTATCGAGCCTTAGGGCTATGAAATTATTTTATGTGATTTTCATAAATATTAAATTGTATGATTATTGAAAGAAAAAAAAAAATCGAAATTTTTTTAAAAAATAAAACTCACGGTTTTTTTTTATTTTTTTGCCGTGATGAAATTTTTTTTTGGGTTCCATTAAAGATTCATTCATATTATTGTTTTAATCTGTTAAAGATGATAATATATGAATTTGTTGATATTTTAATTTAATAAGGATTAAATTAGAATGTAAATGGAATAGTATTGGATGTTAATGAACATCAATTTTTGTGCTATATATTTTCGGTATAAATTGTTTTAGATGTTCATATTAAAAGGTTAATTTGAATCATCTATTTGTATCAATGTTTCATAACGATTAGGCATTGTTTTGTTTACACCGATCTAGTTAATATAAGCTTAATCGTCTTAAAACCGTTCCAATTTTTGGTGCTGCTACTGTACAAAATAAAAAAAAAAATTTCTTCTGTTTTTTAATTGATGTTAGCAGCAGGTATTTTTTTTTTATGCAATTTAGGTTTTTTTTTTCGATTTTTGCTTAAACTGTGAAAAAAAAAAATTGGGACTGGTACTGTTCACGTGAACAGTAAACAGTAAAAAAAAAATTAAAAAGGTTTGTTTGTTATTGTGAAAAGGTTCACAATAATGATACCCGATTATTTTAAAAAGGTTTAAAATAAAAATGGATTATGAAAGATTAAAATTGTTGTGGGCAATAAATGAATTGTCACATAATTTTGATCGTATAAAATGGTGGTTTGAATAATTAATCAACATAATTAATGAATTATGTTTTGTATAATTAATTTATTTAGTTGATGCAATTTTATTTTTGTCGAATGATTGAATGAATGAATGGTTTTATTTACGTATTTTTGCAATTGGTTGAAATATGTAATACCTAGTGTGGCCTTAGTTAATCATGTTTTCGTAATGATGAAAACATGGTTTGGATGTACTTTGTGATCTCGAATCTCCATTATTTTTAGTTTTGGGTTTTGAAATTAGTATGTAATAAATAGGATCTATGTAATTTTATTTGTTGTAATTTCAAAGAAGACTAAAGATGGAGATTGGAGCTCACTCCCGCTTCATGGACCAAAAAGGGTGATCAAGTCAAACTTCGAGGGTCCAATCAGTTGGATTCCAAGTTGTATTTCATTCTTTTTGGTAGGATAGGCCACACTAGGACATGTTTTTTCCTTTTACGTTTTTCATTCTCGTTTACTTTCCATCACATGATAGATAATTGCATCATATTCCGCCTAAACCAAACCACCTAAACTAATAAAAATGCATGAAAATGATTCATATAGTTTGAATATTTTAATCATGGACATACAAATGTCACTCGCTTTTAGGGCCATCACCTTAGTTAAATCATTCTCGAGTTGCTAGACATTCGTTCACTTAAAATGAATTTAAGTTAAGATGATGGGACCATCCCCTATAAATAAAATTGAGACTAGTCTTTATAGGGAAAACTGCTATGAACCCCTTCTTTGTCAGAAGTCATAATATGACGCCTTCTACATTGGGTAAGTAGTGAGTGTTGACCTATTTTATCTCAACATTATAGTACGAGTAATATCTCGTGATTATGATGGACTAAAAGATAGAATTTACAGAAATTTTATCGGCCAGGAATTCTAAAAGTAGAATTAGCCAAGAGGTTTGCTTATCAATTTACAGAAATTGAGTCTTGGGATCATTTATATAATTCTTGAGAGAGGTCAATTGTATAAATGCACGAGTCATCGCATTAAACAGTTTTTCATTAGACTCAAATTTAAAACGATGAATACTTATCATTTTTATTTTCTTTATTCACAGTCACATATACAGATATAACTGCTAAATAACAAAATGGCTGGCCATACTGATGACCCAATGCCAAGTGCCACGCTCGGACGTGAGTCCTGGCTTAAGCTTTTCATGGACACTATGAATCAGTCAACGCGACTGAAGAATAACGGGTCCAACTTTGCGGACTGGGAGGCGGCATTACGGAATGCTGCCATTGCTGACGGTAAGCTCAAGTATTTGACTGAGCCACTGCCACCAAACCCAGGCCCCAATGCAGGAGCAAATGAATCACTTGCTTATAGTGATTTCGTAATGGAGTCGCGTGCGATAAAGAACGTACTCATCTTTTCAATGGAATCCAATTTGCAAAGATGATTCATTGCCCAAGGTGCAAACTAGATTTTCACCACGCTCTCTAACGAGTTCTCAAAAGCTCCGAGGATCGTTAGCTATGAGCATACCTGTCGCTTCTTTGAAGCGAAACTCCAGAAGGGCCAAGCGTTTAGCCCACACATTCTTGAGATGATTGAGAATGTCGAGAAACTGGAGGCACTTGGTTGCAAAATCGATGAGAAGATCGTCATAGACCCGCGTTTCTGATTCACTTCATTGTTTTGCCCTTTTCAGGGCAATTACTATATGAATGGATATGAAGAAAAGTGATTCATAAAATCCTACTCCTCCTTGTAAGACAGAAGAGTGATCTGAAATTGAGTGGAGGCGGAAAAGAACGTTCTAGATAGCAAACAGGGCAAAGGTAAGGAAAAGCTAAGGCCAATCTAGCTGTAGGGAAGCCGAAGTCAAAAGCCAGGGCAGACAACGCGTGGGCTGGTGAGAATAGAGGGGTAGCCTAAAGGCAAGGACCAAAGGAGAGATGAAGGTAACGTGGAGTGCCACCATTGCCACAAAGCGGGGCATTGGAGGAGGCAACTGCCTCGTTACAGTGAGACATAAAAGCAGGTGCGTCTCTCCTGTTGGTAGGCTTCTTCTTTTATTTCATATTTATTGAGATAACCATGCAGTTTCGGAACTTTGGGTACTAGATACTGGTTGTGGTTCTCATCTGTGCAATCATGTGCAGGGCCTAAGAAACATCACAACTCTCGCAAGGGGTGATGTGGACCTGCGAGTGGGGAATGGAGCAAGAGTAGCTGCCGTTTCAGTGGGAACATATGTAATCCAACTCCCGAGTGGATTTGAGTTATTTATGAATAACTGTTACTATGTACCCACTTTATCTAAGAACATTATTTCAAATTCCGTACTTGATAAGGACTGATTTTCATTTGTAATAAAGGATAATAGCTGTATTTTCTCTTTAAACGAAATGATTTATGGTAAAACAGTTTCCATGAATGGGATTTATGTTTTAGATCAAACCACAGATATAATGCATGTGAGTAGTAAGAAAGCAAAGGTTGGTGACAAAGATCAAACATTTATGGCATTGCCGTTATGGGACAC